>WNNJ02001576.1:0-28825 GCA_012934845.2 Pomphorhynchus laevis | reverse complement strand
TTATATATATATATATATATATATATATATATATATATAAATATCTCTGCGCTCATGCTCTGTACTTAATGCTGACCTTATTAATAACCGTGAAAGCCGTTTAAAACCAGTGAATATCACAACCGGTATTTTATTACGCGATACCTTATTTCTCAGCTCCATCCGTATCGCGTGACTAATGGGCTCGAACAATGGATGATATTCAATTAACATCTTTGTTTCTTGTTTAATTTCTTTGCACCTAGGTGCTAAAATACGTGAGCGATCCATTCTTCTCACTGTCTTGATCTGTGTGTTAATCATTCTTTTCCGGTAGCCTCTTCGCTCAAAATCTGTTATTAGATTTATTATGTGCCGTTAAATTCTGAATTGTCAGTGCATGCTCTTTTTACTCTTAAAGCCTCGTTGTAAATAATATTTCGTTTAAGAGCATTGGGGTGTGTACTGTATGCATGTAAATGAACCGGTGGAGATTCCGGTTTGCGATAAAACGATGTTTTGTACTGAGTCCCTTCCTTATATAGTTAAATCCAGGAAATTTACTCTACTACCCTTTTCAAAGGAGAGTCTCAGGGGTCCAACACTATTAACTAGGTTCTCAAAAGATTCTAAACTTTCACTGCTGTCAGGCCATACGAAGAATATGTCATCTATGTACCTAAGAAAACAGAGGAGCTTAATGGTTGACATTGATAACCATTTTGCCTCCATCGCATCCATATAGATGACAGCTAACGCAGGCGCCAGTGGAGTTCCCATGGCGGTACCAAATGTTTGTTTATATTGTCGACCATTGAATTCAAGAATGTTGTTTGAAAGAACTATATCTGCCGATGAAATTATGAAATCCTGCAGCTTCAGAGTCAACTCACTACCACGTAATATCGCGATGACAGCATTTAGTGCATCGTCTTTAGGAATATTGGTGTACAGACTATGCACATCTGCAGTTACAAGGATGCTATTAGGAGGCCAATCTTTACAATCTTCCTCAATTCGGCGAATAAATTCAATACTGTTCTCAATATGAGCTGGAACTTGGCAAAGCAATGGTTTGAAAAAAACAATGGTTTGAACTTGGCAAAGCAATGTCTGAAACAGACAAATCCCTACTCCTAAAATCACGCCAAGGCGGGATTGGTTGGGTGATAGGGTCGCTCCATAATTGTGTAAGGAAAGTGACTCCTTTAAAACTTTATCAAGGCTTATTCTACCAATCCAGCATAATGCTCTATCCTTCCAACAAACAAACTTCTCCTTCTTGAATATCTTTAGAAGGAAGACTGAGAAGAGTTAAGGCGAGAAATGCTTGCTTTATCTCTGCCCAGATTCGGGGGAAGAGTTGGATAGCTGCCTGAACGAAGGCCACCCTGATGGGATCAAAGTGGAACCTCCTTCTCAGCAACGTATCTTCCTCTAACCGCCAACGAATTAGGTCATGAGAGATGGTCTGTTTTTGGCGCGACTGCTCAGTGTAGATGGGTTTCAACAACCACATCTTATGAAGCAGTAATATGTCGAGGAGAGAATTAGTTGTTGAGCAATGAAAAGTTGGGGATGGTGGTTTGTGAATAAGGTAATCGTTCCTGGCTCTGCGGAGTGCTGCATTAATCCAACGACCAGTTCTGTCGTTGAAGTCACCGAGTAACATGTCATAGCCACTACCCAAGATACGGTCCAGGAGATCACGGTTCTTGTGAATTTCCCCTGGCCTAATATAGATATTGGCTATGCTGATACGTTTACCATTCTTACAAAGTGAAACAGCTAAACAAGACAGGGCTGGACAAGAATAGTTTAAAAGAAGGGATGATATTAAGGAGCATTTAACTAATGTTAAAAGATCTTGAGATAAAGAGGAGTGAGTAGAGGTTATATCGGAGTGAAGTGAGTGTATATATGCTTAGGGATAAATTGAGTAATGTCTTGAGGGATATGGATAGACCGCGTCTCCTGAAGGACTATAACATCTGCATCTCTACCAGATAAAAAAACTAAGGGCAGAAGCACCTCCCGAATCCCACTGAAGGATATTCAGTGAAAAATGCTCTTGATTACTTTGCATTGTGTTAGTTTAGCTGGAAGGGGATTGCCACATCCTAGAGAGAGCTAGGAGTGGAAGGATTGCCCCTCCATCATTAGGGCCGCCCAAAGTAGGCACTTGCCACCGAGCATTGTCATCATTTTCCTTTGAGGCATTTCTATTCATGCCCATAAACATTTTGCCAATCTTTAAGGAGGACGGCTTAAGCCGAAGCTCCTCGTTTCTTGGATTCCCGAGCTGACGCCCCCCCTTTTGTTTGATGTCTTAGCGGTTGGAATCGGTATAACCGGATTGGCGAACAGATGAGCAATTGATTTCGCTACAAGCTCTTGAATTTCCTTTCTAAATGTTTCGAACTTGAAGTCCATAATCAACATAGACTCGCAGTCAGAGGATCTATATGCCGACTTGGCGAATGTTTCAGGGGCAGATTTTGGCGCACGGAACTTTGCAATATATTCCTTGAAGTAGGGCACTTCCTCCCTCACGCAGGGTGTGCCCCACCACAATTACAACACTTGATCCCATTAGAACAGGGAAGAGCTGAGTCAATCGCTAGGCAGTCTATTTTCTCGCATTTCCCGCGACTTGCCACCGCATTGCAGCTGGAGGCCCAGTGCCCCCATTTATGGCACCGGCTGCAGTGCGGGTACGTAAACTCTTCTGTCGATATCAGTTTGAATTTGAGATTGAACCCCATAAAGTAGTTGCATTGAAATCTCTCGAGAACCTCTGCCTGCGCAAGGGGGCAGAACAGAATCCCAAATTGATAGGAAGGCCATTACGGCCAGTAAGTGTACGCATATTATGGATTTTGTAGGTTTTTGATAATATAGTCAAATCATTTTCTTCCATAGGGGAAGGCAAGTTGTTAATTTTTAATGTTGCAAGTATAGGTTTCTTTACAAACGTCGCAAAACTGCTGTAGTTTTGATCAAAGTAATTCCCATAGTGATCAAGAGTATTTTCTGACGCAAATGATATTTTCACAGAGCTCTCGAGGAAGTCAAGTTGTTGATTTTTAATGTTGCAAGTAAAGGTTTCTTTACAAACGTCGCAAAACTGCTGTAGTTTTGATCAAAGTAATTCTCATAGTGATCAGGAGTATCTCCAGACGCAAATGATATTTTCATAGAGCTCTCGTAGCACTTAACAGAATTAAAGACTTCTCTGTTGGGATATTTATTTGAAAAATCACGTAATAGTCTGTTATACAAGGAATTTCTTTCTATTGGTTCCAAAAGTGTAATAGTACCCAGGTTTTTCGTTTTGGGGATTGGGGAAGTAATTCTCCGTCTACTTCGACAGTAGAAAACTCATTAACCTGCGAATGCGTCGTTCCAAAGTCTTCTCTCGCCTTAATTCCCTTGATTCCAGCTGGAATTTTCATCGTTTTCTGTGAAATAATGCTTTTATCAAAATTGATCTTCCATCAATGCAAAACATTTATTAATATTCGCGCACTATGAATGATAAATGTACTACGCCATCCTTATAAAACGTTCATTATCATTCGTGCAATATGAATGGTAAGTGCACTACGCCATCCTTAAAATACGTTCATTATCATTTGTGTACTATGAATAAATAAATAAATGATTTTTTTAATAAAAATAACATAAGGACCCCAAGGGGAAGAACAAAGGAAAAAAGAAAACAACAAGTTTAAAGAAATAAATTGTTACTAGCAGAATTCTTCCTTGTCTTTCAAGTCTTCACCCATCCATCACAGCATCAGGGGAATCAGATCCTTCGAACTGATCCAACACGCCGCCTTACGACTGAACCACCCGGGGT
Source organism: Pomphorhynchus laevis (assembly GCA_012934845.2). Taxonomy (NCBI): domain Eukaryota; kingdom Metazoa; phylum Acanthocephala; class Palaeacanthocephala; order Echinorhynchida; family Pomphorhynchidae; genus Pomphorhynchus; species Pomphorhynchus laevis. The sequence goes on along the minus strand of WNNJ02001576.1, from coordinate 24,984 downwards.
CTGCCACCCCCCCCGAAGGATCCAGTCGCGGCGGACTATGTCAGGCAATCGGGAAACGAGTAGCTTCAAGAACCTTAGTCTTTGCTCAGGGGGACGTCCTCTCGAAAAGAAGACTAATCCCGAGATAGCCCAGGTACCTCAAAGACGTACCTGGTTTTTCTCCCTTAATGACAGATGCTGGGCCCGTTTCAAGGCCCAACTAACTCTCTTCAGGATACGTTTTAGTCGATCCAGGTCAGCTTTTGCTGACAAGTTCACGGTCACAGTGAACCCCAGGTATTTTACTCGACTAGAGAAGATAGGGTGTGAATCATTAGGCAATATGGAGGATATGGTAGAGATTGCTAATCTCTTAAGCTTTTTCTTCGTCGCAGGGGTGCCATGAAAAACAGCCACCTGCGATTTTGAAGAGTTTAAAATAAGGTTGGATTTGGGTAACTGGTCATTTAATCTTAAAAAGAATTGACTGATGTCAGAGACCACGTCCTTGCACCTACGTCCAGAAAATAGGGCTGTGGTATCATCAGCGTATACCACTAGACGTTTTTCGCGTTTGAATATTTTGAAAAGTTGTATGGAGGCAGCAAGATATAAGATAGGAGAAAGTGGTGAACCTTGAGGCACTCCAGTAATAGGGTAGAACTGACGCGCATCGGGGTCGTCTTTATAATAGAAACGCTTGGTGTACAACAGTATCTCCACACTGTTAACAATCCTCGCAGGCAACCCAAGGGACCTGAGGGAAGAGATAACAAAGGGAATGGAGATGCGGTCAAATGCAGCAGAGAAATCAAGGAAAACAGCCACTACCAGTTGATGGCTATTTTCCCGTAGTATGAATGATAGTGCACTACACCATTGCTAAAAACGTTCATGATAATTTGTACACTATGAATGATAAGTACACTACGCCATCCTTAAAAAACGTTCATTATCATTTGTGTACCATCAAATTTCATCAGCGAACAAAACATGCAGTCGGAGCCTTCAAAGGTTACAATTTCCAACGAATATTTTCACAATTTTCAATAAGAGAATATAGCGAGTTTCGATACTTCTACAACGATAAATCCAACTTCTAAGGTCAGTAACTTTTTGTGTTCATCAAATGATAGGGAGGAACTTCCCCCATCCCGAAAATGAAGAACTTAATCATCATTAAACCTACGAAACCTATAACTAACGATCAATTATACAATACATTTTTACGAGATTTTGCTAAAATTTACAAGAACAGAGTTCTTTTCAACAAAGTAAAACTTTTTCCAGGGGAGATTAAAATCTCCTTTGTATCTTCAGACCTACTGACTACATATTCTGACTTCTTTTCAAATAATCTCAGAGAACAATGAAATATTATTCTGACTTCTACGACAATTACTGGGGTAGGGATGGTAACCCTATACAGGTAAAATTCTGGTCCGCCTCTGTCGACAGAGCGGAAATTCTCTCTAAATCGGCATCAAACCCTTTCATGAGATTTAATCTACACTTTTCGATTGTGGGCATTGACGAGTTCACCTACCCCCACTGCAGCCGATGTCACAAATCGGGCACCGGGCCTCCAGCTGCAATGGGACGCCCACATGTGGTTCGTGTGGATCCGCCACATGCTTCTTCCCTTTCTTCCAACGACTCCTGCAAGGCCATTCCATCGTGTACAAACTGCGGAGGAAGCCATCCGGCTTGGCGCAGGTCCTGTCTCAAGTTTAAGGCGTACAAAACTCAATTTGTTGGACTGTCTAAAACAAAAACATATACCTCCTACTCAAACATCGCAGGTCCACAGCGGACGGACGATTCTGAGATCACTAAATTGATGGACCTAAAAATAGAAGCATCACACAAGAGGCTAGAAAATTTTATCCTGATGGCCATTAGGGTAGTTAACTCGAATCCTACAGTGACAGCACCACCGAATATTCTTGTATCGAAGAAAAGGAGGCTCGGCGCATCCCGTCCCCCAATCAAGATCGGGAAGCTCCTAAAGAGCAAGAAAGGGGGAAATGAAGATATTACCCAGGGGCAAGTACCGACCCCTAGTGTGGCTAGTGGCGAGAAGGATAACCTTCCTGCACCTAGCTCTGTCTAGGTAGGCAATCCCCCATCCAACTAATCCATCACAATGCAGAGTACTCGTGAGCCTTTTTCACTGAATGTCCTTCAGTAGAATTCAGGAGGTGCTTATATCCTTAGTCTTTTATCTGGTAGAGATGCAGATGTTATAGTCCTTCAGGAGACGCGGTCTATCCGTCTTCCTCAGGACATTACTCGATTTATCCCAAAACATGTATGTTCCCACTATACTCCGTACATAACCCCACCTCACTCATCTTCTTCTCAAGGACTCTTGACCTTAGTTAAGTGCTCCTTAAGGTCCTCCCTCCTATTTAACTACTCGAGTCCAGCCATGTCTTGTTTGGTAGTTTCACTCTGTAAGAACGGTAAACGCCTCAGTCTAGCCAATGTCTACATACGTCCTGGGGAGATTCACAAGAACCGTGACCTCCAGGATGATACTATTGATAGCGGCTATGACATGATACTTGGAGACTTCAACGACAGAACTGGTCGTTGGATCAACGCAGCACTTCGCAGAGCCAGGAACGATTACTTTATTCACAAACCACCGTCCCCTACCTTTCACTGCACATCAACAAATTCTATCCTCGACATTTTACTGCTTCACTCGAAGTAGTTGTTAAAACATCTCTGTACGGAGCAGTCGCGCCAGCAATTGTCCACCTCACATGATCTAATTCGTTGGAGAATTGAGGAAGATACATTGCTTCGAAGGAGGTTTTACTTTGATCCGATTAGAGTAGCCTTCTTCCAGGCGGCTAACCAATTCTTTCCCATAATAGGAAATGAGTCTGACCGAATTTAATACCTACCTCTTTTCGCAAACTACCGCGATTTTATCGACCACCTATAAAGGTCGTATATACAATCCCACTCTGACGAAACTCAAGGTCCTAGCGAAATTGCTAAACCTCCCTAATCTCTCTGTTTCCGCCAGACAGGCTCTCTCGAATGAATACTGGAACACTATATATAGGTTCCAGCTGAGTAGGGATAGGACAAGCATTGCTCGTCTTAATCCTTCTCAGTCTTCCTTTCAGAAGATTTTCAAGAAGTAGATGTTTGTTTGCTGGAAGGATAGAGCATTGGGTTGGATAGGGAATGTAGGCCTTGATAAAGTTTTAGAGGAGTCACTAGCCCTACACAACTATGGAGCCACTCAATCACCTCAACCAATCCCGCCTTGGTGTAACTTCAGAAGTAGGGATCTATCTGTTACGGATATCCTTAACTCCTGGGGTCCACTCCGGGCACCTCCAAATCCGTAGCTTTACTTTGTTATCGTGTCTGTCAGCTTTTATCAGCTGATCAGAGAAGAGGGGTGGCCGTCACAATGCTTTTAGCATCTCCATCCGATGTAGCAGGCATCAATACTAGTAAGCGTGATTTTATTCCTAAGAAAAAATCCTGCTCATGCCCTAAGGTTTTCATGCAGGTTTTCATGGGTTCGTTAAAGGTCGCTTGGTCCATTCAGCAGTAGGTGAAGTGGAACAGTTTTGTCGGGATAATAGCCATCGTTTAGTTGTGGCTGTTTTCCTTGACTTTTCTGCTGCATTTGACCGCATCTCCATTTCCTTTGTGATCTCTTCTCTCAGGTCCCTCGGGTTGCCTGCGAGAATTGTGAACAGGGTGGAGATTCTGCTGTACACCAAGCGATTTTACTATGAAGACGACCCTGATACGCGTCAGTTATACCCTATTACGGGTGTGCCTCAAGGTTCTCTACTTTCTCCAGTCTTGTATCTGTCTGCCTCTATTAACCTATTCAAAATATTTAAACGTGAACAACGTCTTGTGGTGTATGCTGATGACACCACAGCCCTGTTCTCTGGACACAAGTGCAAAGACGTTGTTTCTTACATCAGCCGTTTTTTTAAGATTAAAAGACCAGCTATCCATATCCAACCTTATTTTAAACTCCGCCAAATCGCAGGTGGTTGTCTTTCATGGCTCCCCTGCTACAAAGCAAAAACTTAAGAGATTAGCACTCTCTGCGCTCTTCCCCATACTTGCCTCTGAACCACTTCCCACCTTCACATGTCGAGTAAAATACCTGGGGTTCACCGTTACGGTGAACTGGTCGGCGAAATCCGACCTGGATAGACTCACGTATCCTGAAGAAAGCTAGGTGGGCCATGAAACGGGCTCATCATCTGTCGTTGAAAGGGAAAACCCAGGTGCGCCTTTAGGGCACCTGGGCTATCTCGGGATTAGTGTTCTTTTCGAGAGGACGTCCCCCAGAGCAAAGGCTAAGGTTTCTTAAGCTCCTCATCTCACCTTTACCCAGCATAGTCCGCGCCGATTGGATTCTTTTGGGTGAAAGACCCCGGGTGGTTCAGTCGGAAGGCGCGGTGTTGGATCGGTTGGGTGGGGCTCAGATTCCCCTGGATTTGAGGTCATGAAGAATGGGAAGACTGCAAGAAAGAAATAAACTGTGGTTTCCGTCTTTAACTGGCACTCATTAACTGACTCTTATTACTTTTTTTCACTTATGTTTTGTGATTTAATAAAATCTTTATTATTATTTGTGTACTATGAATGATAGTGCACTATACCATCCTTAAAAACTTTCATAATCATTTATTCAAGACAAACGATAAGTGCACTACGCCGTCCTTAAAAAAACGTTCATTTTCATTTGTGCACTACGAATGATATTTGCATTACGTTATCCTTAAAAAACGTTAATTAGCATTTGTGTACTACGAAACTAAAAAAAACAGCTCTAAGAAGTTATTACTTCATTCTAAGAAGGCTGTATCGCCTCTATTGAGGTTACTATTCTAGAACCTTGACGACGTATCGCTAACTTGGAAAGATACGACGAATTTCTTCAATTGATATTTTACAGTCATTGTTTTATTATTTCCCTAATATTAGATGTGTGATTTTTATTAATAATACCCACTGCAGCTTTACTGCTATGGATTGGGGTGAAAAACAGTCAATTTCAATGCAATCAGCACACATTGATAAGAAATTTAAATGCCCGCGAATAGCTGTATTGAAAGCGACACGTTTTTAAAGCAAAACTTAAAAGTCAACACTTTGTAAAAGCTTATATGAATACATGTTTTTATAAATACAATCATAAGATGCTAGTTGAGATGTATACATTATTAAAACCAAGGAGCATAACGGTAGGATTTAGATATTGAAGAAACAATGCTATTAGGTTCTATAAATTACAACTTAGATTTTCAATTCTTTCAAATCTTTATTTCAGAGTATAACAATTTCACTTTTGTTTGCAACATAAATCTATTAATTAATGGCGAATATATCAGAAAAGATGTCTATAAAGTAATATAAATATTGATTGTCGAGACAAGAATGGCTGTTTAGATAATATTCTAATTGAATATAAGCATTCAGATTAAAAGTCAAGTTATTTTATTCTAAACTAACTTGACTAAAATAACTTGAACATGTACACACATGCTCAAGTTATTGAGCATGTGTACACATCCTCAATAATATTAAATTTTATTATGTAAAATAATAAAATTGTGTAATCAAAATTTATGTGTAATCATAAATTTGTGTAATCAATCTACTTTAAGTCCACTAACAATAATATTAAATCTGTTTTATCATATTCATTCGTTTCATCTATGCCCATTCGTGAATTATATCATTATACCAGTACTGAAGGTAAACAAGTGACCTATCTGATTTAATGACCTACCTCATTTGTTGCAGATTGTGTCAGCTATTGCTTTAATATCTCTCCAATTTTGTATTGGACAAGATACTTAGTTAATTGAATGTTCACTTATACTTAATTAAATATCCACTATTGCGGTATTTTATGACTACCCTTGCAGATAAGACTGCGCATAAAAAATGAACTTAATATTTTGACGGATTTAAAATATAATTTAGTGTTTTGATTAACATGTGAGATTGCGTGTGAAATAAAACAAATCCCATTCATTTTACCAACATGTCCATTACATTCGTACAAACTGACATATATCCAGCAAAATAAAATGAGGTAAATTTTTTTGTTAAAATCTACAAGATAACAGGTTAGTTACATTGTTGAATTTTAAATCAATTGACTTATATATGTAATTTGTTTAATAAATACATACAATTTTGTGAGCAGGGATATTAGCCGAAACGTATTAAAATAAAATTTCACTATTTATATGATAGTATGTTAGACATGTCCATCATTGTTGATCGTGATAGTTTATATTTTGCATTTTTGTAATCAAAACAATGAAGAAACAAAAATTTTATTGACGTTTCAGGCCGAGGCGTCAATAAAAATTGACGCCGAAACGTCAATAAAAATTGACGCCGAAACGTCAATAAAAAATTTTGTCGAATAAGAAACAAAAGAAGGATGAAACACCGAAGACTATAGACAAATTATTTTTAAAACGTTTCGTCTTTTTGTCAATAAATTTAAAATATAGTAACATTAAAAATATAAATTGCAAGTTAAATTCACTAAAATAGAACCCTAAGGCTTACTCAACGTGCCAATTATATTTATGCTCCGCACTTATTCATGCTTTTTTATTGGCCATTAGTTATCCAATCCACATATATTTTCTCTTTCCTTTCGTTGTTATTATGTACATTTCATTCTATTATGCAGAATTTGAAACAATCGATGTTATGTGCGTGTTTAGTGATATAGTGATTGGCTACTGCCTTTTAATATCGCTTGTACGATTGTTTAAGCTTATGTTTAAAATAATCCGGATTTTTTGACATATTGAGCATTGTAATGGGCACATTCAGCTAGGTATACAATACCTTTACTAGATCAGTCGAAGAAATCGCGAATTTTATACTTTAATTTTGTTTTTCCGCTGATGTATGTTTTGCACTCTGTCATTTGCCCACCGCATTTTGTACGTGGTCGCATAAAAAATTAATGAATTATTAGAGTAAAAAACACAAAATTCATATATATATTTTCGTTTTTTTTTTCTGACTTTTTTCGACCCCAGCCAAGTATGGAGCCCCAATCGAGTTTCCTTTCTTTTTTCTTTCTTTTTGTGGGTTTCGATTGAAATTTCTTTGGTTGGATGACGGGGATAAGAATTTTAAACAAAAATTCAAAATGATAAAATGCTACTAAAATTCAATTCTAAAAAATAAAAATTCAAAATCATCATAAAAAACAAAATTTGGATAAAATTGATATTACCAATAAAATAAAAAATATTTTGTAACATTATCTTAAAATTATTTGAACAATGACAAAAAAATGAAGATATAATACATTTAATTATACTTTTCTTAATTTCTCTAATTTCTCTGTCAAAGCACTTGTAGGCAAGCGCAATATAAAATTAATATATACATCCAAATTTAGAAAAATAATCAAACAAATTTCAGACAAGATAAACAAAAAATTATTCAAAACATTTGATTTTTAAATAAAAACATATTTTTTTAATTAATTTATTTTTAATTTCAATTACATTTGTAAAAAATTTATTTATTAAAATTAATAATCGTTTTAAAAATAGATATCCTTGTTCTAGAGGGCGATTGTGTGAGAAGAAGTACAACCCGCTTAATACAAACGCATTGAGCACAATTATACATCTACCCAAAACGGCATTTAATCGTCTCGCTCTTTCAAACATCCGTAGCCCCTTTCTAACTAATTTGAAACACCTGGCCCTATATGACCTAGGATGCAAACGTGGTTCGAAGACGGATCCCAGAATGCGCACCCGACGCTTTCGATTCCCCGGAAAGGAATCGAGGAGACGAGTGTGCTTTCCGGGACGCCGAAATCTGTAATGAGCAAAATTGCTCTTCGTTGGGTTTAAAGACAAGCCAAACTTCGCTAAGCGATTAGCAACAATGTCCATTACAAACTTCATTCGTCCTTCAAACCTAGCATCCGACAGAGTATTTCTCTTAAATGCGATCGAGATGTCGTCCGCATAAATGATGGCGTGGGTGTTCCTATCCAAAAGACCCTCCAGAACTCCCCTCGTCACTATCATATAAATGATAGGAGACAGAGGTGAGCCCTGTGGAAGTCCTTTGTTGAGATGATAGTACTTACCACCGTCATCATCCAAGTAGAAAGTTATTGCTTTCAATATACCCAGGACACGATGCAACAAATTACTCGGTATATCATCACTGGTTAACGTTGTAACTATTGCATCATGCCTTAAGTTGTCGAAGGCCGCCGACACATCCAGCGAATAGAGAACTGCAGGTCGTCTATCGATGATGAGAAACCTCTGCATGGACCTTACTGTCTTAACAGTTTCCCTTCCTCTACGAAACCCGTGAATGTGGCCTCCAAACATATCACGATCTTCGTAGAATCGGGAAAGGTTTCTCTCAAGAGCTCTCTCATACACCATAACAATATTATTAGATATTGTTATGGGTCTTGTGTCTTTAGCATTCGACACTCATCTTTCCTTCGTAAGGAACACCACCCTTCCGACCGTAATATCACACCAAGATGCTAAAGGTACCCCTAGCATCTTGGCAGCAATATCCGTCCGAACCCTATCGACGATCAATTTGGTCGCAGCAGCACATGCCGAAGACCCGTTAGACGAAGTCTTTGGCACGACTGGCCACGCACTCAAAATGTCCTATATAGTGATGTCATCTTGCGAATTGTCAATAGTCGAAAACAAGAGTTCCATACGGATCTTCATCATTTTCCTCTCTGTCCATCCTTCAGCATTGGCTAGGTGTTTCATTTTCATTTCATGAAGTACATTCCCAAAACCCTTAGAAGATATCCACTTAGAAGCTGCTGTCCTCCAAGAACGGAAGGTGGTACGCCTAATGGTTTGTCATTATTCCTTTGAAAAATTCTTGTAAGACAGCAACTTTTTGGCGTCTACCCTCTGCTCCAACTCTTGAATATCATTCTTGAGCAGAGCCATTTGAGCGATTTTCTAAGACGAAGGATCCGCATCCGCTCGTAAACTCCGGAGAATACATTTTAAATGAAGAGCTTTAGGGGTTTACTTGATGTTGGGCGGTCGTTTAGTAGTTAAAAATTTATTTGCATTACTAAAAATTGCATTATTTAAAATTAATAGACAATTTGATTCTCTTAATTTATTTGTAAAATTTGTCAAAAACGTCTCTATAAAATTATTATTGCAAATACTAAAATTTATTATTTCATTAAAAGTATTTTTTAAAATAGTACAAAAAATATTTTTATTATTTAAATTTATCATTACTTCCCTTATTGATTTATTAAAAGTTTGTATACCGGCCCGTGTTGGTTGGAATCTAATCTTAAAAACGAGTTCCTCCTTCCACGACCAATATACAAGCTTGTGCCCATCATTAAAAGTATCTGGCAGCAAATTCTGCTGCCATTTGGTCGCATACATTTTTGACTTCCTTTAGTTTTTAATAAAGTCGAAACGAGTCTACTTTTCAGTGAATTGTGCATGATATTCACAACTCGAATTTTACAGTTTTTTATTATTTAGCACTCTAATGAGAGAATTTATTATACCTCTTTACCTTTCGGTACTGGGTAAACAAAATAAATACACCAAAAGTTTATCAATTTTATAAATTGTATTTCAAAATCTTCTCCTACTGTCAATATCGGATAGTGACATATTTTTCAAAATTGGGCAAGTGAAGATATGCAGGTTAGATGCGCATTCATTTTTGCAAAGAACACAAATGCACAAAGAGCACCGTGCATGTACTGGAATTCTAATAGCGCAGAATTTATCGTGATATCCATGGACAGATGCTCTCCAGATCAGCGGTCTTTTCCTTGCACAGGGTTCTCTCCATTTAGTCTGTAAGAATGCCGGAGTAAGATAAAATTCAGAATCCAATGACGTCGTCTTTCGAAAGAACATGTTCAGGTTAGTAGTAAATGATGCAGTGTGTTCAAGATTAAATGTTGAGCAGATGTATTTAGAGCAAGGTTCTAACGATGATAGTATCGCTATAACCGATGAAGAACATTTTGGTGAGACTCCAACAATTCGCTTCACGAATCTCCATTGACACCTGTCCAACTGCTGAAAATTGAAGGGACTTAAATCCGACCAGATAACTGGCAAAGCATATGAAACTATGGGTAGCAACATACTTCGAAAATACCGGAGGGCTCCTGAGAAAGATAAAGAACCTAAGTTTTTTGCATAAGAGGTTGCTACAACTAACTTCGAGGATTTACGATGTAGGTGTTCAGTAAATGACCATTTCGACGAAAGTAATACTCCCAAATAATTGTAACTATTGCAGAATTCTAAATCTACATTGCCTATTCTCAGCATGTCACATCGACGCAAAGGTCCACCTAACCGAAATTTAAGGGCTTTCGATTTATTTACATTCACCGTCAACTGATTTGATAAACAATAGGATGACAGAGCATCTAACGCACTTTGAGCGGATAAAAGATCTTTAGCTAATATTACTAGATCGTCGGCATAGAGGGTACAAGAGACTTCATTCGATGCATGACGAAGATGCATAGGCAAATCCATAACAAAAAAAGGAAAATAATATAGGGCTGAGTGGATCTCCCTGTAAAACACCGCGATTAGCAAAAAAGAAATCAGAGGTGTTGATACCATCAGATACTTTAAGGCGATTAGGCTGAAGCACAGAATAAATAAGATACAAAAAGCGACCACTAACGGACACTCTGGTGGAAAGTTTATCAAGTAACAAAGAACGATTCACTGTGTCAAATGCTCGCTCAAAGTCAACAAAAGTAGCATACAACGGTCTACGATTAGCGAAACAATTGGTGACTTCGTCACGGACATGCTTTATTGCATCGGACGTTGACCTCTTCGGGCGGAATCCATACTGCTCCGTAGGTAAGAGATGCTCGCGAAACTTAATAAGGCGCATATACATTATATGAGTCAATAACTTATAACTGTGATTCAATATCGCAATCCCCCTGTACGAATCCAGTGAATCATAGTCACCTTTGCCCTTATGCAGGATCTTAATTACACCGTCGCGCCACGAAATCGGAAACGGATGACCTGCAAGAAGTAGATTGAAAAGTTCTGTCCAGTAGTCTATCAAAATATCGATAGTTGACTTTAACTGTTCTACGCATAATTGATCTAACCCGGCAGCTTTATGATCTTTTAAGATTGATAGGGATCTTACGACTTCAAACGGCGTAAAAGGTAAATTCAGAGGATCTGAACCGTATATTGAATTTATGCATGAAACTGAAGATAAACGTACAGGCATGTCTTCTAATATTGAATGGCGCAAAATAGATTGGAAGTGTGATTTCCAATTTTCTATTTGAATCCTGGAATATGTTCCAATGTTAGCTTTCTTAAGTATCCACGGTGTCGACTCCGCCTTAGACAATTCCCGTCGTTCAATCTCTAAACGTCGTTCTCTACGATACATCGATACAAGTTTAACGTAAAGCCTACGCAAATCTACAAAATCTTTCCTTACCGTTAAATCGAACCGATAACTTTTATTTAATTGAATTAAATGTTGCTGGAACTGTTTAAACCAAGCGGGTTTTACTAGGTATGAGTTTTTTTTGGAATAGTCGGATTCATATCTACAAGCCGATAGAAGGGTGGAAATTACAGAAGTAATGCTGTTCCCCAGTTCTCCTGATCTAAGGAATTGAAAAGCTAGATTTATTTGACTATAATCAATTGCTGAAGTACATAATTTCCTGCTAGGTTGACGGGGCAAATCTATTGATTGTATGTTGTATATGCAATCGAAAATACACGAGACAGGTTTGTGTTTACGAACTAACGCCCATTTTGAAGATAGTACTAGCCCTATATGTCTTACATGCACGTTAGTAAATATGATGTCTATACAGCTTTTACCTGTAGAAGATTCGTAGGACCAATTTTCATTAGGGACGTATAACTTTAGATTTATAGACTTAAAGTAATTGACAAGAATTCGCAATTTTCCTGTGATTGGACTGGTGAATCTTGCATTAAAATCTCCTGCGATAATTATCGGGACTGTGCTGTTTAGAGTTGAAAGAAGCTGAGAAATTTCGTCAATTATATCTGCCGCGGTAAGTGTGGGTTTGAAATAGCATGCGATAAAAGTGATGACAGGTGTTTCAAGCAGTATAGAATTCAGCAAATACCTACATTGCCAATCCCTGAAGGCCCTATTTAAACCTAAAATTATTCCACCCGCGGGGCGACCACGAATGCCCAATAAAGCAGGATTGTCAAATGTATAAAAACCAGGTAAAGAATAATTATTAGTAAACATGGTCTCTAATAGTACCACAACGTGAAAGGTATCGAACCAGGATTCAACACCTTGCTCGATCAAAGACGCCAAACCTTCAACATTAAATAGTAACCGTCTAAAAGACTTGTGGTGCTCACAAACCTGACTACCACTTCTTGCAGAAGAGGATAGTCATATAGACGACCCATCCATTAATGAGGAATTAACGGGTGTTGTGCTTACCTTTCCATTATTCGGTCTACGAACAATTTGAAAATTTCTAATTATGTAATTACTATTTGGGTTTGCAAGTCTTTTCTCTTGTAGCTGTTTGCGCAAAACCTGATTGGCAACACGCTCTTCGGGGGAAAAATCCGGCATGATGTAAACATTCCTAAAACGATCAACTTTTCTCAATTTATAAGAGTTTGATAAAACGTTGCTGGCCGTTACCTCGTCCGTTGAAACTAAAGTCCACGGAGGAATGTCTGTTCTTTTGGCTGGAAGTCGATGGACTTTAATTGAAAATTTTGCAGTTATTTGAATGCCTACAGCGGATAAAATGTCTCTAACACTAGCTTCATCATCCGCTGTATTTGGTAGATTGCGTATAATAAAATTTGACGAGCGCAAAGCTGATTTTTTGCAACTGTTAATGATTTCCAACGGGGAGCAGATACTTGATTTAATATTAGAAGTGGCAAGGATAGAACGCGTTACTTCTCTACGTACTACACTTGCGAAACTACGATTCTGAAATGGAGAGGGTTTGTGAGATGATAGATTTTGAGAAAGGTTAGAAGATATTTCCTTGGATTGTGCTAATTTTAGTTCATCGATCTTAGCCTCCAAATTGCTTATAGCAACATTCGCCTGTTCTAAGGATTGTTCTATAGTTGTAATGCGTTTTGCAGCACAAATTCCACAGATGAATCGCTGAAGAAAGAAATCTCGAGATACCCTACGAGGAGACTTGACAACAGTATATAAAGAACAACCAAAACCGTCACATTTCAATTCAAATGACACGTACTCGCTAGAATCATCGTGACTTAACGGAATGGAATCAAGCTTATCTACGCTACGTGCAGTAAGCTGAGACAAGTATGCAGATGTGGGAGCGTCAATAGAAGAATTCGCACGGTTGGAACACCTGCTACCAGGAAGGCAATCGACACAGAGTTTGCCGGACTTTGCACACAAACAGCTTTTGCAAACAGCATTTCGACCATTACATTGGCAACAATGAGAAGCAGACATTTTTCTTTTGTAATTAGCTTGAACAATGATTGCTGTTCGACACTCGTTGCTCGAAGGTTGTCGTAATATTGCTTGTCAGTAGATTGTGTATTGTCAGTAGATTGTGTATTGTATTTACTTTAGATTGACTTTTTATATTGTATGTTATTTTATCTCAAATGTAAGAACTTTAATAACCAATACTTTTTTTAACGATGCTAACAATAACCAATACTTTTTTTAATACATTTTTTTCAATTAGCACTCTAATGTGATTGATATCTTTGTTAAGACAGTGGTTGTTATTATTATGGTTGATAATTTTAATGCTTTATTTTGCCTTATTACGTGATGTTTTTAGCGTTTGATTATTTTCTCTTGTTGTATATCTTTTCTTTTATCAATTTAGCGAGCCATAGCATTTAACTACATGTTTATTTCATTTTATTAAGACTGTTGTAATTTTCGCAAGCCAGTGTGAATGTCATATGTATTGTTACTAACCGTTTAGCATATTTCTTTCTAGCTATATTCGTTGCCATTTTTCGTCCCTTTTTAAAGCATTTATAAATTTCTTGTTTCGTATAGGATCTGTTATGCAGATCATCTGCTAAGTCTTTAAACCATTTCTGTTGTTCATCGTTTGTGCTGAATATTTTCATATACCTCGAAGCTTGATGTACTATCATATTCTCGGATGCCTTTTTAATATATCACAAGGCAGCCGAAACGACTGATGGCAGTTTACCCTACTGAGGAGTGCCGCCGGCTACCATCTGCTCATTTAGGAGTGATAAGGAAGCCTGCTCTACTTGTAATCGAACTCCGGCATTTGGCAACATCCACAATTATGAAACTGGAGCATATTATATGAGCTTACGGAGTAGTTTAACACTATCTGTTATAAAATTATAATAACGTATCCTTCAAAGGATCCTGTAAGAAAGCAAGCAACGACAGCAAGTAAAATTCCTGCCGAATAAAATTAGGATGGTCCGGAAAGCACGTGGTTAGTTTAAAGAGGCTAGGCACATGCTACCACATTAGCAAATTCTCGGAGATGTCTTTTTAATATACTACAAGGCAGCCGAAAAGATTGATGGTAGTTCACCCTACTGATGAGTGCTACCGGCTACCATCAGCTCGTCTAGGAGTGATGAGGAAGTCTACTCTGTTAGTAATCGAATTCCGATTTTTGGCAAAATCTACGATTATGAAACTGAAGCATATTAGATAGCTTCCGGAGCACAGTTTTACACATTATAATATCAAATTATAAAAATGTGTAATCTAAAAAGATCATATGAGAAAGCAAGCAACGACAGCGAGTAAAACTCCTACCGAATAAAATTAGGATGGGCCGGAAAGTACGTGGTTAGTTTAAAGAGCCTAGGCCCATGCTACCACGTTAGCAAATTCTCGGAAATGCCTATTTAATATATCACAATGCATCCGAAATTACTGATGGTAGTTCACCCTACTCATGAGTGTTGCCGTCTACCATCATATCTTCTAGGAGTGATAACATGTAATCGAATTCTTATTTTTTTTGCAAAATCATTTATTATAAAACTGAAGATTGTAGGCTCTCGGAGCACAGCGTTAACCATTCTACTCTTAAATTATAAAACTGTATACTAAAAAAAATCCTGTGAGAAAACAAGCGTTGACAGCAATTAAATATCCTGTCGAAGAAAATTAGGATGATCCGGAAATCACCTTGTTAGTTTAAAGATGCCATGCATATGTTACCAAGAAAGCACATTTCGGAGATGCCTTTTAAATATATCACAAGACAGCCGAAACAACTGTTGTTCTATTGATGAGTGTTGCCGGCTACTATCAGCTCGTCTAGAAGTGATACAGAGGTCTGCTCGGCATGTAATCAAACTTCGATTTTTGGTAAAAACCTTAATCATAAACCTGATGCTTGTAGGCTCTCGGAGCATAGTGTTAATCATTCTACGCTTAAATCATTAAAGTGTATCCTCATAGAATCCCGTGAGAAAACAAGCAACGACAGCAATTAAATCTCCTGCTGAAAAAAATAGAATGATTCGGAAAGTACATGTTAGTTTAAAGAGACTATGACAATGCTTCCAAGTCAGCAAATTCTCGGAGATGCTTTTTTAATATATTACAATGCAGTGGAAACGACTGATGGTAGTTCACCCTACTGATGAGTCCTGTCGGCTACCATCAGATCGTCTAGGAGTGATAAAGAAGTCTGCTTTGCATGTAATCGAACTTCAGTTTTCGGTAAAAACATTGATTATAAACTGATGCTTGTATGCTCTCGGAGCACAGTGTTAAACATTCTACTCTTAAATTATTAAACTGTATCTCCAAAGGATCCTATGAGAAAACAAATAACGACAGCAATTAAATCTCCTGTTGAAGAAAATATGGATGATTCGGAAAGCACCTTGTTAGTTTAAAGAAGCATTGCGTATGCTCCCAAGTAAGCAAGTTCTCGGAGATAACTTTTTGATTTATCACAATGCAGACGAAACGATTGATGGTATTTCACCCTATTGATGAGTGCTCCCGGCTACTATCAGCTCGTCTAGGAAAAATAAAGAAGTCTGCTCTGCATGTAATCGAACTCAGGTTTTTATCAACATTCTTTATTATAAAACTAAAGCTTGTAGACTCCCGAATCACAGTGTTAACCATTCTACTCTTAAATTATTAAACTGTATCATCAAAAGATCCTGTGAGAAAACAAGCAACGGCCGCAATTAAATCTTCAGCTGAAGAAAATATGTCCGGCGAGCATCTTGTAGGTTTAAAGTATTTTTACTTAATAGTATGCTATTAAGTAAGGAAGTTCTCGGAGATACCTTTATAGTATATTACATTGCAGGCGAAACGAAAGTTCACCATACTTATGAGTACTGCCGGCTACCATTAGCTCGTCTAGGAGTGATAAGGAAGTCTGTGCTGAATGTAATCATACTCCGATTTTTGGGCAACATAAGGATTCTGAAACAGAAACTCTCACATCATAGTTTAACACATTCTACGAACAAATTATATTTAGTAAGTATAAATTAAAATCAATTTATAAGCTACTTCCGGCTATTTTTTACTTCCGTAAATTTTTTACTTCCGGAAATTTTACCTGAAATATGCGTAAAGTTTTCAAATGAAATTGATTTTATGATCAAGACTGATCGTCTATGTAATTCCTGGATCTTTGAAAAGATGATCAGGGTTGCACCGAGTCCGTCTCTATATGTAGCTGACCTATTAATGTCGCTTCTACTTTAAGATCTTGATTCACATCACTAACATTGCAGTCAACTACGCAATATTTCATGCAGTCCATAATCTGATGATCCATTACATGCTTTATTGCACCATCACTTATGATATTCGCTCGATAATGATACCGTCTAAAATTAAGCATCCTTCTAAACCTAATTTGCGTTGGCCGACGTATTACCACATAACGAGCATGTTCCTACATAAGTTACATCTAGAGTTTTGCAACTACTCATACCTTTGATCAGTACCAATCCGTTAGTTAATGTGCTCTTCACAATCGTGTCAATTTGAATAACGGCACTAGTTTTGCATCATGTGTCGTTGCACGGTTGGTACCCAGTTAATCGGCGTGAATTACTTGATAGATACTGACAAATTTTAATCCCAAGTTTAAATCGCACTTTAACTTGTATAGATTTATTTGTAGCGTTTGCTATATGGCGAATCTTAGTCTGTATCGTGTTCAGTATCGAATAGAACGGAATAACTGTTATAATTATAGTTTCATTTTTGCTCACATTTAGGGTTAGCATTAATGATGTGTGATGTGACATCTTTCTAACCTCGTTAAACTGTGATATAATCACTGCTAGCTTGTATCCTCGCTCTCTGAATTGATTTTGAAATTCTAAACAGAGAATGAAATGTGACGTATACGTGAAAATATACGTCTCATTCTGAGACGGGCTTCCCGAATGCATTAGTCAGACATCCAAGTAGTCGATCTGTGTTGAGCTTATTTGAAATGTGAGTTTGAGAATCCCTGACATGTGACTTAGTGACTAAAAGTCGTGAATGAAAGTCCAGTCTAAAAAGTAACACCATTTTGTATAAATGCCGTATTCCGAAAGAAATCCTGGACCGTTGTCTACTCAGCACATCCGTGCACTACTATTATGCATGCTGTATCCATAAAGGATCCAACGAGTGCAGCGAAAATTCAGAACAACCTCTGCTTAGTGTTAAATGATGGTCCGCACAGTAATTTAATCTGGTAAAGAGCATAAGCCTCGGACAATTGAGCAAAGTGTCGGAAACGCCTTTATTCACAATGTCACACAGACAACCGAAACGACCAGTGAGTACTCCATTATACTGATAAATGCTGCCGGGTACTTATTGGTAGTCTAGAAGTGACATGGTGACTGAAAGTAATGAATCAAAGTCCAGTCTAACAAGCAACACCATTTTGTATAAATGCCGTATTTCGAAAGAAATCCTGGATCGTTGTCTACTCAGCTCATCCGTACACTACTATTATATATATTTATATATAAAGTATATATAAATATATATATTCATATATATCATATATATTTATGAGTACACCATTTGGTGTCCCAGGGCAGGTGTAACAACAAATTATATATATAATAGTCGGAAATTATATAATATAGTCGGAAACGCTTTATTCACAATGTCACACAGGCAACCGAAACGACCAGTGTGTACCTCATTCTACTGATGAGTGTTGCCGGGTACTCATCATTTCGATGCTGAAGTGGTCGTCTAGAAGTGACATGGTGATTGAAAGTCGTGAATCTACAGTCTATCAAGCAACACCATTTATATATATATATATATATATATATATATATATATATATATATATATATATATATATATATATATATATATATATATATATATATATATATATATATATATATATATTAATAGATTTTCAAATCAAGCAAGCGAAAATTTAATTTGTTATTAGCAAGAAAATAGCTTTCGGGATTTCCCCTTCTTCAGTTTACAAATTATTATCAGTGCTACTCACCATAGTTTCCGCTTACACTTATATTGTACATTGTACACGAAAGAAGCAAACATAAAATCAGAAGACAGAACAACAGGAAAGTACGATGTCACAGTTTGAAACCGTGTTCAGTGTTTAAACTTTTGTCGGTCATGAGCTGACCTATCCAAAATTGCTCTACTTTCCTGCGGTCGTAGTTGTCACTCACGGCTGTGATTAATGTTGTGACCATATTGTGATTTGGATTTTCTATCATATGTCTGACAGCTCCGTCGTTATTTAAGCGTACAGCTGTTAAGTCTGCCCTTCGGTTGTTGGCCCTGATGTTGAACGATGATCCTGTTTGACCTACATACTGGGCGGGACAGCATACACACTCGTGTATATATACTGCGCCTTTTGTCTGGCATGTTAATTCACCTTTTACTCTATACATCGTGTTTGTGATTGAGCTTTTAAATGTGGTTGTGCTTTTCATTTGGCGACAGCATTTGCAGCGTGCACGACCACATGCTCCACTGATGTTGCCTGTTATTCTGTTTGATTTCCGAGTTGGAGCGACAATATTGTGAATTGATAGTCCTCCTTTGAATCCGATGCGTGGTCTAAGGATGATCCGTTGTTGGTCAGCTGACAAATTATTGACAGCACTGTTGATATCCTTCTGAATGCGTATTATTGCTGGATGGAAGGTGACAGCACAATTGAATATGTTGTCATTCGACTGTGTTCTTTCGCGAATACTTAAAAGATTGTGACGTTGCATCGCTGAAACTTCTCGGTATTGCCTCTCGACTAGTCTATTCGAGTACCCTCTTTCCATAAACTCTTTACGCATATTTGATGAGTTTCTCAGAAATTCACTATTAGTAGAGCATATTTTCTTTGCTCGGATCATCTCGTTCCGAATTATGAGTCGCTTTACTTTTGGAGCGTGAGCACTGCTGGCGTGTATAAGAGATCTCGTACCTTCGAATTTCGTGTGCATAGTCGTCTGCCATAGTCCATGAGTGTCGACATATATATCCACATCGAGAAATGCGACCCGTTTGTTATTTGGTTCAGTCATAGTGAACTTTAGTTCACTGAATTTGTTGAGAGCCTCGATAAACATGTCCAACTTTGTTCTGCCATGTTTCCAAATCAAAAATATGTCATCGACATATCTCATCCACGTCGACGGTTTGAATTCTTGTGTGGAAAAGAAGGCTTCTTCAATGCTCGCGACGTATAGACCTGCATATGCTGGAGCAACAGGGCTACCCATTGCAGTGCCTTCCATCTGCTTGTATATATCACCTTGAAACTCAAATATGTTTGACCGAAGTACGGTTGACAGCATTTCTCGGAGCATTTGTATATTGGTGGATTCGTAGTTGTACTTCTCCAGTTGTTTAATTACCCCTTTTACTCCGTTCTCTTCATTGATTGACGTGTACAGAGACTCTATATCGAGAGTGATAACGATCGAAGTCTCAGATATTTCATTTCGTATCATGTTGAATCGTTTAAGAAAGTCATCCGTGCTTGCTAGATATGAAGGTGTCTGCTTTAAGATTGGATGGATCTTGCGGTGAATGTATCTGGCCAACTTTTCGGTTGCAGTCCCACAATTACTTATTATTGGTCGGGCTGGACATGGTGTTTGATTCTTGTGAATTTTAGGCAGAAAGTATAGTCTACCCGGTTTTGCATTTCGCGCTAATAGACATTTATTGTCTTCTGTATCTGGAAAGTATTTGCGTATAACGTGTTCTACTTTCTTGTTGATCGTATTCACTTGATTTATTGATATTTTAGTATATGTTTTTGATGCCAGTTGTCGATAAGCCTCATTATCATGGTCCTCTTTTGACCATATCACAACTTTGCCTCCTTTATCCGCTCTGCGTACGACTATTGAATTATTATTTCGAACCTCGATCAATGCTCGTCGTTTTTCCATGCACATATTGTTTGGAACCTTTATCTGGTTTGGATGCATATCTATATAGCGTTGGATGGCTTGGTTTGATACTATCGCTTCGTGTATTGTTCGATTAACCTCTATGTTAATCGAACAATACACGAATATGTGACAACTACGACCGCAGGAAAGTAGAGCAATTTTGGATAGGTCAGCTCATGACCGACAAAAGTTTAAACACTGAACACGGTTTCAAACTGTGACATCGTACTTTCCTGTTGTTCTGTCTTCTGATTTTATGTTTGCTTCTTTCGTGTACAATGTACAATATAAGTGTAAGCGGAAACTATGGTGAGTAGCACTGATAATAATTTGTAAACTGAAGAAGGGGAAATCCCGAAAGCTATTTTCTTGCTAATAACAAATTAAATTTTCGCTTGCTTGATTTGAAAATCTATTAATATATATATATATATATATATATATATATATATATATATATATATATATATATATATATATATATATATATATATATATATATATATATATATATATATATGTGTTAGAAAAACCAGCTAAGTCCAGAAAATTTTTTTATAACGTTTCGAATTTCTTTTTCAAATTGTATGTTATTTGTCTCAAACTTTTTTTTAACGTTAAAAAAAGTTTGAGATAAATAACATACAATTTGAAAAAGAAATTCGAAACGTTATAAAAAAAATTTTCTGGACTTAGCTGGTTTTTCTAACACAAAACTAAAATATATCACTTTGAATTCTAAAAAGGATCCCAGCTGGTGATTTTCATTAATGAATATATATATATATATATATATATATATATATATATATATATATATATATATATATATATATATATATATATATATATATATATATATATATAATTTGACTACCTTCTGCATTGCGAAGGGGTAATGAACCGTCCTCTGGGATCCTTACTGCTAACGGATTCAATTGCATAATTTAAATATTAAAGACAGAACCAGAATGCTTATTTTTTCAATCGAATTCAAATAACGTTTTCGAGCTTACAGCTCTTCTTCAGTTTTACACTGCTGTGCACAAACAATTTACTTTTATAGAGAAGGAATTATCGTGTAATCCACGGAAGAAGTCATGCTCAAATTTATAGATTTATGGTTTAATTTTAAACCCGCAGTTGTCTCTCCGTTGATGTTCCCTGAAAATTTGTCATCAGCTGAGCTGCCCGCCATAATTCTCGATGTCGGTTCTCTTCAACGTCTTGGATTCCACATTCTATCATTCTAATCTCAAAAGAATGTCCTTCATTTTGGACTACATGTCTTACAGAAGTGTCACTAGCGATCTTTTTTGCTTTAATTTGTGTCCTTCTCAAATTCATGCGAATATTCATTTGGCCAGATGTTTCGCCAACATTTTGTATTTTACAATTCCGACATTGCAGTAGATATATAATATTTTGGCTCTTACACGTGCAACTTGATCTTACTTTGTAGACCAGTCATGTTGATGTGCTCTCAAATTTTTCGCTGTCCAACATGTCGGAACATGTCAAGCATCGTTTGTCATTACATGGGCGACATACATTGGACGTTCTCGTTTGCGCATTTCTGGGTAATCTTGAGCTTACCAAAATATCCTTCATTTTGAGAGCAATTGTAAATGCAACATCAACAATATCAGTATTCATTGATAGATTCAATTTGATGTTATCAATCGTCTGTCTCAGCTCCTTTCGAAGATCTGTAAAACAGGAGTTCCATTCAAATGAAATTCGCTTCACGTGCTTCTTATCAATGCTGACCCGATTCGAATACAGTAAATCCTTACAGTCCAATAATGAGACTCGGTTAAGACCTGCTTGTATTTGACGTATTCTATATCCACGTGACATGAAGTGTTCTCGAATTTGTTTGACTTCTTTTATAAAGTCTCTTTCGTCAGAGCATATTTTCCGTGCTCTAAGTATTTCATTATAAATCATGTTTCTTTTGGTAACTGATGGGTGACAGCTGAAAGCGTATAGATAGACTGGTTTCCATTTCGGTTTATGATACACCTTAGTTCACATGCGTTTTTTATAGTTACGAAAGACTTCTACATCCAGAAAATGTAAGGTAGATCTTGAAAACTTTTCTAACTTAAACGTTAACAGTGACGACATATTGATTGCGTCTACCCATGACTCTAATTTATCTTTAGAGTCTTTCCAGAGAAGGAATATATCGTCAATGTTTCTGACGTACATCAGTGACCTATTCGGAATGTTGTGCATTTTATTCATCTCAATGCTTGCTACGTATAATATTGCTAATGCAGGCGCGGCCGGTGTGCCCATCGCACATCCATTTTTTTGTTTATATAATTTTTCGTCAAATATAAAATAGTTGTTATGTAATATCAGATCGAGCAACTTAGTAAGCTGTGATACAACAGCGCTGTCATATTTTGCTTGAATCAAGAAGTCGCTTACTGCTATGATTCCTTCTGTTAGAGCAATAGACATTTATGATAGGTCTTCCTAGACATGGTTGTTGTTCCTTGTGGGTTTTTGGTAGCATGTAGAACCGACCTGGACGGGGACGTCTTGCAATGATTTTTGCTAGTAGTTTCTCATCAGGAAATACTTCAGTAATGCTCTCTTCGACATATTCAATCGCTGCGATAAAATTTTGTTGATCTACGGATTCATACGAATTTGTATTTAATTGTTTCATCGCTTCTATCTGATAATCTTCCCGATCCCATAACACTGCCTCCTTACTTTTGTCCGCACGTTTTATGACAATCGAGTTATCGTTTTTAAGCTTTTTTAATATCTTTAGCTTACTTTTTGTAGTTTTGGCAGTGGTGATACGTTCGGTAGAAGTTTGGTGTACTTATTTACGCAGTTCGATTTACCATACATTTGTTTCGCTAACGATGAACAAGGGTCGTTGGAAGGGAAAGCTGCGACCGCCATGTTTTTCATTGAATTAATGATGTCCATGCGATCGAATTCACGTGTCTGAATGGCGTAATCAAGGCCTAGGTTTAATACTCTTTTTTCTGTATTGCTTAATACTTTGTTCGAGAGGTTAGTGACGAAAATAGTTTCATGCGTATCAGGTACTCGACGTTTATTTTTAAAACGACGGTTTGGATGATATTCAATGCTTTAAGCTCATCAGGCGTCACGTTTTTCTGAAATTTCCAATAAAATTTGTTCAATTTCTTCTTAACAAGGACTTTGTAATAATCTTCATCGATTGACTCGTGGATACAGCTGTGAATATATCCTCAGTAATTTCGTAAGCAGTTAATCAAGACTTTTTCGGCTGACTTTATTGCGTTTTTCAATTGACGATCAATTTTTTGAGCATTCTCTTCAAGAAGTCTCGATAGATCAACTTGCATCTGCTTGTAAATTTTTAAACCTTTTGGAGTTGCATTATTTTTTAAGCAAATAGTCAAATACTGCATATGTGCACGTGCTCGTGATTTAAGCTTTGAAGGCGGGTTCTTTCTTGAGACGCAATTGTATAAAATTTGACTTCCTTCTGCATAGCGAAGGGATAATGAATCGTCCTCTGGGATCCTTATTGCGAACGGATTCAATTGCATAATATTAATATTAAAGACAGAACCAGAATGCTTATTTTTTCAATCGAATTCAAATAACGTTTTCGAGCTTACAGCTCTTCTTCAGTTTTACACTGCTGTGCACAAACAATTTACTTTTATAGAGAAGGAATAATCGTGTAATCCACGGAAGAAGTCATGCTCAAGTTTATAGATTTATGGTTTAATTATACACCCGCAGTTGTCTCTCCGTTGATGTTCCCTGAAAATTTGTCATCAGCTGAGCTGCCCGCCATAATTCTCGATGTCGGTTCTCTTCAACGTCTTGGATTCCACATTCTATCATTCTAATCTCAAAAGAATGTCCTTCATTTTGGACTACATGTCTTACAGAAGTGTCACTAGCGATCTTTTTTGCTTTAATTTGTGTCCTTCTCAAATTCATGCGAATATTCATTTGGCCAGATGTTTCGCCAACATTTTGTATTTTACAATTCCGACATTGCAGTAGATATATAATATTTTGGCTCTTACACGTGCAACTTGATCTTACTTTGTAGACCAGTCATGTTGATGTGCTCTCAAATTTTTCGCTGTCCAACATGTCGGAACATGTCAAGCATCGTTTGTCATTACATGGGCGACATACATTGGACGTTCTCGTTTGCGCATTTCTGGGTAATCTTGAGCTTACCAAAATATCCTTCATTTTGAGAGCAATTGTAAATGCAACATCAACAATATCAGTATTCATTGATAGATTCAATTTGATGTTATCAATCGTCTGTCTCAGCTCCTTTCGAAGATCTGTAAAACAGGAGTTCCATTCAAATGAAATTCGCTTCACGTGCTTCTTATCAATGCTGACCCGATTCGAATACAGTAAATCCTTACAGTCCAATAATGAGACTCGGTTAAGACCTGCTTGTATTTGACGTATTCTATATCCACGTGACATGAAG
>WNNJ02001574.1:0-89291 GCA_012934845.2 Pomphorhynchus laevis | reverse complement strand
CATGTCGACGTTATTCCATAGCAACTTCTGAATAGTTGGTCAAAACTTGATTCTAAAGTTGAGTAACAGAACTAGCATAATGAAGAGAGATAACTCCGACTATTTTCAATACCGGGGCGATTTACCTCTCTCACTAGATCTTGCTATTTCCCCTTCGGCCAAGTAACGTTCCACTTTCCTGTAGATATGCTAGTCCACTGCAGTAAACGTCGAGGTTTGGTTCGCTTATTCCACGCAACTGCCCGAGCGCACGGCACCAAAGTTTGACATTCCTTCGATCAGTGTTGAGCTTCCCATAATTTTGATTTTGATTAATTGAACGTTTATTGTCGTTATTACCGTTATCGTTGTTTTTTCCAGTTAACTGATGTACTTCATATTGTTTGGTAATCCAATACCAGTTCTTGCAAGGGAACAGGTTTTTGTTCTGTCATCTATATCCTCTTATAATCCAATATCTTCTGTTGCGAGGAAGCCAGACATCAATGTCCCTCTTCTGCTTATTTAAGAATTATCCATCGTTAGGGTAATTAGAAGTATCCGAGCTAGTCCACCAACGTACTAGCCATAATGTGATTCAAGTAGGTCGCTTATTTAGCCATCTGAATATTTGGGTGCTGTCCAGACCGCACGAGAGGTTAACTGACAATGGCTAGATCACAACCGAACCCATACCTCGATGACAGATGGTTGATCCTTCAATTAACGCTCCAACAGATAATATTCGAATTTTTTGAATTTTACAATTTTATATTTAGGCAATTAATATAATAATTAAGATAACTAATATATATTGATATTTATTACAATTTTATATTGTTGAGATAAATTATTATGCCATTATTGCCAATCGGCACTTTATTAAGAAGATAATGATAATATACAAATAGTGAGTTTATTGCCTTATTTTAAAAGCAAGTTTTTGTCAGAATGATCTTGATCGGATTATGATAGTGTAGATTTATAGAGACATTAAAATAATTTTGTAAACAGTAAATTAATCATCTTACTAAAAGTTTATATAATTTTTACATGTCGACAGTACCAGTTTCACATTTAGAATTCGAATGGAAACTCAGAGCGCAATTCAATCACAACATAGATTTCAAGATGCTTTCAGCTACCCTTTGCAATAATTGATTGTTTTTAGATATCTCCGAGCTAAAACAATGATTTTGTAACTGATATTTTTGAAAAATACAATTTTGAGTTTATTCGTTCTCGAATTCTTCATGTAAAGTTAAATCACATATATAGGTTTAATCACAATCGAAATACATTATATATTCATTTAGATCTAGAATTGCTTTTAAAATCTTTTAGTGAGTCATCAAGAATTTAAAATACTTTTTAAATACCTTATCTAAAAGGTATTACAATTCAATTTTCATTTATATTTTAGAATTTTGTTTTATTTTTTTGGAAAATATTTTTTCAACTAAATAGTTTTTATATATTGGTTCTCTAAAGAAATATTAAATAATACAAATTACGGGTGTAAGGATACTTGCAAATCTCCGGATGTCGCTAGCTGCAGAAAGTTTTGCCCAATAAATGAACGATTAGCGGCCTTGAGACTTGCAGTCAAAGCAAGAAAGAGGTTTACTGCTGTGTGTGCTTATGCATACACCACTAGCTAGGAATACGCAGCTTTTGTGGATGCTCTTCATAGCAAACCTGTGGGTGATTCTCTTATTTTATTGGGACACTTCAATGCTCGCATTGGCAATGACTATGCTACCTGGAAGGGAGTGGTGAAATGAACGAAATCTCTGATATGAATGCGAGTCTCTAATAAGAACGGACTCTCTGATCTGAATGCGAGTGGTGTTTAATTATTGCACTTTTGTTCTCGTAACAATTTGTGCATCACCAACACAATGTTTAAACATAAGGAGATCCATAGATGCACATGGCGTCAGGATTCTCTCAGTCAAAGATCAATGATTGATTTTGTAATCGCTTCACCTGATCTGCGACGTTATGTTCTGGACACTCGTGTGAAAAGAGGTGCTTAGCTGTCAACCGATCACTACTTCTGTAATTAGTAAGATTCGCTGGCATAATAGGCTACCGGATAGACTTGAGAAACCTAAACGTAGTGTTAAGGTTCGTTGGGAATGCCTGGTTGATGCTTATGTATTATAAGTATTTACTAATTATATCCGGGTAGACTTTGCTCAATTGCTGGAAAAGGTGAAGGTAATCGAACGAGAATTGTCGATTTTCAAAAATTCGCTTGACAAAGAGACATTAAAGAACTGTGGTTTGAAGACTGTAGGTGCCTGTCGTGGAGGCCATCCTCAAACTGCTTGGTGGAAAACAGTAGTAAGAGATGGCGTTAAACACAAGAACGTGGTCTTTAGTTAACCTTGTCTGATAGATCGCTGGACGTTGTCAAAAGTATCAACATACCACTCTTTAAACTATTCTTGAACGCACCTTGGAGTACGTTCAACGAGTTCAAGTGTTTAGTGGATTTGGAAGAGGCGTTCGAATGGGTAGCGAGAGATAGGTTTGGGAGATACTTATTATTCCGTTTATTACGTAACCTACTCAAATGAGGCTGGAACCAATAGATCATTCACAGGCATTGTATTTTTATACGAACTCCCTTTGTATGCAAGTTATTTCTAATGCAGCATGATTAATATTTGGCATAAGCTAGTGCTCGTGTTCGCTGTAGATTATACGAGATCCAATTGTGGTTACTCAAAATATTCAATATGATCGTTAAACCGCACTCGAGATTTCATTGAAATTTTTTTAAAATATTCAGATATGAAAATTAATCGAGATAAAGCTACCCATTAAGCTATTCGTTAGGTTCCTTGAGCTAACGATACGACCGATAGTCGATTGATAGTTGCATGATGAGCAATGTAGCTTTCGTTCTGGCCGAAGACCGACGGATCAGCTCTTCATTCTTTAATTTATTCTCGAACGCAATATGGAGTACGCTCAAACAGTTCAAATGTTTTTTTTTGATTTGGAAATGGCATTCGAATGGGTAGCAAGGGATAGGTTGTGGGATATACTTAATATATTCAAATATGAAATTAATCGAGATAAAACTAGCAAGTAAAACACTTATTTATTCAAAGCAGTTGGCTTAAAGCCTTCTTCAGTTGATCTAAAATACATTGCAAAACAAATACATACATTTTAAAAGTTAAGAGCAGATATTATGTGCGCTCAACCGTTGATCAGTCATTAGCTATAAAATCGAATAATTTTCAATTTTTTCACTTCCTGCTAGAGACAAAGTCAGCATCATCTAACACTATTCCCCTCATTTGATGATCTGGGTTGTTTATTATATAAGTGGATGCACCGTCTCTCTTTAATCTGTAGGCGCCGCTATATCTGCTTTGCGATTATTCATGCGTATATGTGTCGGCGTTTTGCCCACATAACCACCAGAGCAGTTATCACCTACACAATAATATACGCAGTTACTCGTTATTCAGTTGGCCAAGCTTCTTGCTCTGTATGACAGTCTTGTGAAAAATACGTATTACCTTCACGGATTTCTGTACAACATTTGCATCGACTTTCAGATATGAAAATTAATCGAGATAAAGCGAAAAAGTATTAAAATATTCATAAAATATTTATTCGGAGTTTCGGCTTAAAGCCTTTTTCAGTTGATCTAAAATACATGATAAAGAAAATACATACATTAGTTAAGGTAAACTGCAGATATTATGTACGCTAAACTGTTGATCAGTTATTATCTGTGCAATCAAATAATTTCACAATATTTAATCTGATGGAGACAAAATCAGCATATAATGTCATTACCCTAATTTGATGATCTGGGTTGTTTATTATATGAGTGGCTGCAGCCGTCTCTGTTTAATCTGTGGCGCATATATCACCCAGATTCATCAATGCATGGTACAAATCAACTACGAAATATTTTTGGGTTTTTTTCTTGCGATTTGAAATTGTTATAACTTATTTTTTGTTCATAGTGCATACATCATTAATTTGACGATCAATAAGTGAATATCCACGTTTAATAAATACATACCTCAACATGATAGTATCTAATGCAAACTTATGTCTTTAAAATATATCTTTTATAACGAATTGATTTATTACGTATCATCAATCTTTTCACATGATAGTGGCGAGAGCTACGCGCATGACTAAAGAAACGAACTTTTCCGAATTTACGATACACTCTTATGCACCATTGTGATCCAGAATCTCTATATATGAAAACATCCAGAAAATTCACAACATCGTAATTCGGTCTTTTAAATTTGAGTTAAGAAAATGAATTCAATTTCTCGGGAAATTCAATTAGTGGCTCCTCATCATGTTCCCACCCCAAATACGTCATCTACGTAACGATACCAGAATGCAGGCTTCAAACTACATGTATCGATGAAGTTCTTTTCTAGGTGTCTGACATACAAGCATGTGCACGAAGGTCCTATAGGGTTACCCATAGCGTTACCACGTCTTTGGATTACATTTGATCTCCAAACATGAAGGTATTGAAACCTTTACTAATTCATGTAGATAAGATAAGCTTTGTATTTTATTTTCTTCAAAAATCGCTGATTTCATCAAAGATTGAATTGCATCGACACCATTTCTAGTTTCAATCGAAGTAAATAATGACTCTTTTTGGCTCTATAGCTAATGAGTGATTAACAGTTAAACATACATAATAAACGATGAACAGTTAAACATCAAATTAAAAAGGGCGTTTAGAAGCAGAATGAATTGGATAAAAACAAAATGCAAAGGGTGGATACGGTTGGTACATCAACATGTGGTAAAAGTCGATGCAAATGTTGTACAGAAATCCGTGAAGGTAATACGTATTTTTCACAAGACTGTCATACAGAGCAAGAAGCTTGGCCAACTGAATAACGAGTAACTGCGTATATTATTGTGTAGGTGATAACTGCTCTGGTGGTTATGTGGGCAAAACGCCGACACATATACGCATGAATAATCGCAAAGCAGATATAGCGGCGCCTACAGATTAAAGAGAGACGGTGCATCCACTTATATAATAAACAACCCAGATCATCAAATGAGGGGAATAGTGTTAGATGATGCTGACTTTGTCTCTAGCAGGAAGTGAAAAAATTGAAAATTATTCGATTTTATAGCTAATGACTGATCAACGGTTGAGCGCACATAATATCTGCTCTTAACTTTTAAAATGTATGTATTTGTTTTGCAATGTATTTTAGATCAACTGAAGAAGGCTTTAAGCCAACTGCTTTGAATAAATAAGTGTTTTACTTGCTAGTTTTATCTCGATTAATTTCATATTTGAATATATTAAGTATATCCCACAACCTATCCCTTGCTACCCATTCGAATGCCATTTCCAAATCAAAAAAAAAACATTTGAACTGTTTGAGCGTACTCCATATTGCGTTCGAGAATAAATTAAAGAATGAAGAGCTGATCCGTCGGTCTTCGGCCAGAACGAAAGCTACATTGCTCATCATGCAACTATCAATCGACTATCGGTCGTATCGTTAGCTCAAGGAACCTAACGAATAGCTTAATGGGTAGCTTTATCTCGATTAATTTTCATATCTGAATATTTTAAAAAAATTTCAATGAAATCTCGAGTGCGGTTTAACGATCATATTGAATATTTTGAGTAACCACAATTGGATCTCGTATAATCTACAGCGAACACGAGCACTAGCTTATGCCAAATATTAATCATGCTGCATTAGAAATAACTTGCATACAAAGGGAGTTCGTATAAAAATACAATGCCTGTGAATGATTTATTGGTTCCAGCCAAGTATGAGTAAGTTACGTAAAACACGGAATAATATTCTTGGATCTTCTGAAGTGCAACTTACTCAAGTATTGTGGGATTTTTACTCAATGTAGCATCGTCGATATGAATTGATCTTACCTGACGAGGAATAGTTCAAGTATCGTCTTGTTCTGGATTGATGGTAGAAATAATAGGAAGACTGAAAGACAGATGTGTGCAGTAATGGTTTTTTTGCGCAGATTATTTGTGGTATAGAACTAAAGCCTTCAAGCGAAGCTTTTAATTTATCGGTCTTCTTACCTATCCTCACTTATGAGCATAAACTTTGGGTCGTTACCAAAATGTCTAGATTTTCAGTACAGGCGATCGAATTGAAGTTCCTTCGTAGTTTTAGCCTTCGAGATAGAGTTAGAAATTCGGTCATCCCGAGAATCTTAGGTATACGTCGAAGTCAGCTGAAGTAGTTAGGCCACGTCTTGAGGATGGCTAGTATGCGTCGTTTTTGTAAAGTGTTCAAGATTGGACTTTATGGATGGAGGCCTCGTGTTTTACCTCGGTATATGTGGATAGATCTAACACTCGATCTTGTCAAGGTATGCTTAGAACTCTCTGAAGAAGAAGTCTGGTCGGCCACTCAGAACCGTGATACTTGATCACGTCTCGTCCGTACACTGCTCCCACAACTTGATCTCCGGCTTAGTAGACAAAATGAACAGAATTTTTAAGTTGTTTATTTAAATAAATATTATGTATTCAATAAATGTGTAGTATTTAATATTGTATTTAAGAATACCATTTGAAGTAGACATTTACGATGTATCAAATCACGCGCCGAGCTGTAGTATATAATCGTCATATATAATCACATATAATGTAGTATATAATCGTTATAATCGTTATATAATAACCAAAAAGTCTTTAACATCATTTTAAGAAACTGTTTTATCACAAAAAAATTTTATTTCTAAATAATTTTAAATTTATAATAATTTTTAATAATTATAATAATTTTAATTATAAATTTTGCCTCATTCTTAAAGCTAAAACTTGCTCAAAAAGTTATACATTTCGATTTGTTAAAAATAAAATAAAACGATTCATAAAACCTAAATTAATTAGCGTACAATGACGAAATGATCGCAAGAGTTTATTAAAAACACATTAACTAGTTGAATTATTAGCTAGGTGAATTATATTCGATTACTGTCCGATTTGTAAGACAATAATATCCGATAACTTTGTTTAATATGAACACTGGGAAACTTGATGCAACGACGAACACGAAATTTTGCAAACTTGACAACTACTCATGTGTAGACAACATCTTAAGAGAGGCATTTTGGTAAGTAATTGATTCTTAACAAATGGATTCAGAAGTAGATGTTGATAGAAATAAATTAAATTTTCATCCCGTAGGTATGAGTATGCGGTGTCATATTATAAATTTTATGTATTTAAAACTGAGGATGCTATGGCTCGCACAAATAAAATATTTGGGTAAACAAATTATCCTTTAAAGTTTAAAAATTAAATTTCCGTTTAAATTGCATTAATTAAATCGTTTTTTATAATTTCATTAGTCGATTTGATTTAACTATTAAACAATATATTGAAACAAAGATTTACTTACTGATGAGCTTCTTTCTGTATCGGAAACTTCAAACACGTCAAAGTATTCACTTATATGCGAACTTTTGTCGTCACTTTTCTGAAAGTGTTACAATAACTTCAAAAACTTTATAAACTTTTATTTAATTTACTACGTCGTAAAATTTAATTCATTTGTTATCCTTTCTTGAATTTTATAAACTTTATCTTATTTTTATTCATTAATAATTAAGCGATTTTTAATGTTATTGGTTTTATTTAATTCTCAGTTTAAAATTTTTACAAAACTCTCAGTTTAATAAATTACAAAGTTTTACCAAATTTTGAATATTAAATATTTAAACAATTTAAATTTAATTTTAATCATAAAATATTTTAAATTTAAATTTAAGTTTAATCCTAATTAAACTTAAATCCTGATTACCCACTATTTATACAATCCGATTAATAAATATTAAACAATATTTTATTGTGTTGATGTTTTAGTCTACAGTCTTCTTTAAATAAATCAGCTACATAAAATTTAAATTTAATTTTAATCATAAAATATTTTAAATTTAAATTTAAGTTTAATCCTAATTAAACATTTTAATAAATTTAATGTTTTAAACAATATATTTTAAATATTTTAACTTTTAATATTTTATCATTTTGAATCAAAATGATACAATTTGATTGTTATCAATCAAATTATAATTATTGCTTGAGGACTCGAAAATTCCAATAAATGAAATTTGCGAAATGCTATAAATACGATTGATAAATATTATGAAATATTTATGCTATCTCGTAATACTGCACAAAAGCTCTATCGAACTCTGGTATGTTAAATAAATAAATAAAAATTAATTTATATCTTTTTCTATTATTATTTATATATTATATGTTTATATTATATTACAAATATAATTTATAATTATATTTATTATTTTACTATAATTATTTATATTTCAATATAATATTCTAGTATGCAAGTGAACAGTTGATCAGAGAGCGCAAAGAAATGCGCATTTGTTCATTTTTGCTCTTCTAATAACATTTGTACTAAAATGCGAGTAATTTACATAAAAAAGGTGTGAAATGCACTTTGTGCATCTTGCATCTTGTGAAATGCAATTTGTATATTTTTTATAATCTTGAGCATTTAAAATTTTGAGTAATCTTTTGGATGTCGTTATTAGCACCACTATGAACACGCTTAAACAGCAAATTAAAGTTATTTTAAACGTGCTAGATATTCAAAAATACGCACCATATCATAATTTATCCAACGTAGTCCAGCTCTTAACTGACTCAATTTTTGAGTGGCTAAATAACAAATCTAATTGCATAGAATACATGATTAATTATTTACCGCTATTAAGACATTCAGGGACTTTGTGATTGTCCTAAATATGAAGAAAAATTTTTAAAATTGATAAATTATTAATCGAACCTTTTCTTGTGCATTCTCCAAGTTATTTATAACATTTCCGAGCTCTAAAATAGGAGAAATGAATTCCGTGAATGAATAATTCTTCCACTCAATAAATTCATTGAGTTATGGACGACTCAATGATTTTGAGTTGGTACAGGATTCATAAGAATATGAATGGTAACTGATTAATACAATTGATTGAATTGTCCACAATTTTATAATGTATTTTAAATTGTTGTGTGACACGAAAATATTAAAAATTCAACAAAATGAATTTCAAATGTAATTCAGCAATATCTGAAATCATCCATTATAAATCTTATTACTTTGTAGTTAATTATACTATTGACCAATCGCTAATATACTACTTCATTAAATTATGCCAATAACGAAGTAATCACAAAGTGTAATTACTTCAAATTTTAACACTACAGTATCTCTTACCAGAATACAGAGTGTGGAGAAATATTCGTTGATCAACAGTCAACTGTGAAGGCGGTGATCTAAAATATTAATATATTTTGAATCGTAAGTAATATTTTTACCTTTGTATCTCTTCTCCTGCATTAAGTGCTAATTTTTGATGTTTAATTCGCTGGTCTCTTATCACCTCAATCCACTGATTAAATAGGCTTTCAGTATATGACTTTTAAATTTTACAAATAAAAATTTCAATTGGTTTTAATTTATACTTTTAATGTATGTAGTCTGGATCCATTATCAATCGAAATTATCCAATTTAAGGCATCGTATGAAATAAAACATTGAGCGAGATTAAACTTGCCACGAACTTTGTTATACTTATTTCCCTATAACATAAAATCATAAGGGTTTAATATCATTAAATATCAAATAACAATATAATATCAAATAACAAATTTATAATAACATTTGAATGATATGAATGGGGTATAACATTTGATATTTAATATGTATAATATTGATATTAAATATTAATATTTTTTAAAAATATCGAATATCTGAATATCTAAGCATCATATGACAAAAATAATATTTATTTTTAAATAATAATTAAAAAATAAATTTTTATTTTAAAATAATAAAATATAAGATACAGTAAAATTAAGTCATTAACATCTTATCTATTTTCATTCAAATCAGATAACTGAGTCCACGTATTTAATATAATTATAAACTAAACAAAACATAATAATGATAAATCAAAAAGTAATAATAAAATAATAAAATTAATAATTGTTTTTAGATTTTCTATAATTTATATCAAGTTAAAAAAATGAAATTTAAAATAAACGTCATTTTTATGAATTGACTAATAAATAACAGACGTTGTATCAGAATAAGAATTAGAGGTCATCAGGAGGAACTGCTATGCTATCAGGTTTCGGCCCCTAACTCCTCTACCAAACATAGCAGAGGGGCCAAATACATGCTAAGGATGTATTTCCTCTGAAATAACTATCTAGTATCTTATTCTAATACAAAGTATATTATTTATTATCCATCCATAAAAATTTGCCACTTAAGAGTTTAAATTTATTCTTTATATTATTGTGTTGATTTATATATTTTACTATTTTCTGCTTGATGTTATTTTTATAGTAACCTAGTTTAAAATATGTATCTATTAAATTATTTAAATGATTTTGAAGAAAGCCAATATCATTACATATTGTTGCAATTTTTAAAATTTCATTATTTAATGTATTATATTTTATATTATATGGTATGCATGAATGCTCATGCAAAAATATGTTTCTTGTAAATTTAAATATGTCATCTTTACGATATAAATTAAAAGTAGTTTTAATTGATGTTAATTTAATGTTCATATCTAGATATACACCTTCTTTATCATTAATATTGGTTTTGTTAAGAATAAGGCTTTCTGGATAAATTTGTTCACTAATTGAATAAAAATAATTCAATTGGATAATTGAATAATTTAATTAAACCGACTAAATTTAATAAATTTAATTTAATTTTATTTAATTTAATTAAACCGGTTTATTTAAATCGGTTTTTAATTATAGGATTTCTAATCATTTTTATTCAACTACAAAGTCAATTTCATTGTATGAACTGTAATGTTCATCAGCTTAGTTTATCAGTATAAACTTAAAAACTTAAAACTTATAAACTTAAACTTGAAATTCACGAACTTTGGTATATTTGTTTTCTTCTAAATAAGTGTGAACATATTAAAGTATTAATGATATTAAATTAAATTAATTGATAAATTTAAATATAATATCATTAAAGTATTAATGATATTAAATTAATTTATAAATATGTTATTAAATTAATAACAAATTTATAATGACATTTGAATGATATAACATTTTAATAACATTTTAATAACATTTGAATGGCAGATAATAGATAATGATATCAAATATTGATTCCAATTTGAATATCGAAGCATCAAAAATAATATTTATTAAATTATTATATAATTATAAATTATAATTATTATAAATGATTATATAATTATAATTATATAATCATTTAATATAATAATCATATCTAATTATATATAATCATATATATAATTATATATTTATTTTATTATAAAATAATTTTTTATTTTAAAATAATAAAATATAAAATGCAGGAAAATTAAGCTATGTGTAAAGTCTATTTCGTTATAGAAAAGCTTATACAAGGAGAAGTGAATCATTTTTTAATTCAAAAGAGACATATAGCCATTTATTAAATATTAAAGCTAATTAATTAAGCTAAAGTTATTAAAAATAAATAGTAAATATTAATAAATACTAAGTATTAATACTAAATATTTAACGCTATCTAAATATTAAGCCTTAAATAAATCTCAAAAATTAAAAATTAATGAGTGATATGAGTATTCAGTGGGAAGTTGTGTATAAGTATGTAGCAGCAACGAAAGAATCGACAAAACGGTACCTAGCACCGTCTTGTAATTGTTTCGAATCTTCAGTGCTGGGTACCTTCCACTGCTGGACGCAAAGGAGGAGCGGCAGAAGGCACGAGGTTGGTCAAAGCATACTTAGAACTAGACATTGTTCTAGCTTTAAATATGTTGTGACTTCATTCGTGCTTCTGCCGGTCACCCTCTGCATTCAGCAGTGGGAGGTACCTGGCACTGATAAGTAAAAACAATGACGAAACGGTGCTAGGTACCGTTTGGTTGATTATTTCTTGGCTGCCACAGTTATATATTAATATTAAATATTAATTAAATTTACTAATGCATAAATATTAATCAAACCTTAAATAATATTTAAGTTTAAATTTTCAGCAGCAAACATATAGAATTTTCTGCTAGTAAGCTAGTAATACGAGAACACTTTTTTAAGCTTCGTCAGTCAAGTTTACTTTTTTAGATTGTTGATTTCTAGTATTGAACAATTTTAAAGTCAGTCTGATTGTATAGATATAATTTTATCTTATATAGAAAATTGATATTTTTATATTTATTTTGTTTTTTAATTATCGCAGCATTTAAATCCGCTGATTGTAGTAAATTTCGAGTTTTTTAATTTTTATTAAAAAATAGCATTTGATAAGAATAACATCATTTATCTATACAATGCTAATTTGATCTTTAATATTTTTCGATCCTAAATATTGAATAATTTTAAATCTGTTTAAAAAATCTGTTTATAAGCAATTAATAAAATATTTTTAGGAGTCAAATCGTTAAATTTACCTGATTTTCATGACGCATGTATTCCAAGATCCCATTTTCAACAACAACAAAACGTTTGTGCCATCCAGTTAACGGCTTGTATCTTCGTTTAAGCATATAGCCACGCATACCTTGTATAACTAAGGGAAAATTTTCTCCTGTAATGCCAGGACGATACCCATCCATAATTACTAATGAGTTCTAATGAAATAGAAATTTTATACTTTTATTCCAAATAAATAATTTATTCGATAATACTTATCTAATAAATTTTATAATAACAATATATATATATATATATATATATATATATATATATATATATATATATATATATATATATATATATTCGTTATGAAATATGTTTCCTTTCTTCTGCAGCTTCTACATCGAAAAATATGATTTTGACGACCCTTGAATTTAAAAATTTCGGGTGTTATCTTCTAGAATTTTGATTTTTCTTCTTTAAATAAAGTTTTGAATTTTATCAAGAATAATAATTTTAAAATTTTAAAATTAATTTAATTATTCAAATATTTATCCTTCCAACTGAATTGAATATTTCAATATATTTGAATTGCAGGATAAATAGACTGATGAATTGTTACACGATGCATTTTCTTTTAAGAAAATAAGTGAACAAAGCACTTATTTTCTTGCATACATCAATTTGTATGAAGTTACGGTCGTCGGCATTTAATTTTTACGATTAAATTTATGAACGCAAAAATACATTTATGAAGACAAAAAATATGGAGAAGACCGAAGGCAAACGATTAAATGCAATATTTCTGTCAAAGATTTTTCTAATATCATATCTGTAAAATAGTCGAATAAATTGTCTAACAAATGAACACGTTGTCTACTTTCTTGGTAGGTGCCAATTACATTAGAAAAATGCTTTGTCTAGTGATAATAGAAATAATGATATTTTATCGAAACAATTAAAAATTTAATTTTTATCGAAACAATATTTTATCAATTGTTGAAACAATTGATAATTTAATTTAAAATCACAACTAAAAGAAAATATAATTTATTGAACACAGGATGTATAACATTATGTCTTAATGTTAAGACACTGATCCTCTCTGAGTTTCGACGACTTTTTATCGACTAACTGAATCACAAAATGATTTAAGCAGCGATCATAACTATAGGCCTATAGACTACATATAGACTTTGATGAGGTCAACTGATACTCCGATTGTGAAGAGAAAGTTTACTAAGTAGACTAATTTTTTAACTGATACTCCGATTGTGACAAAGAGAATAGTTTACTAATTTTTTAAAACTATTTTATATGATTTTATGTTGATGGTGATAACAGTTAGCTATCGAAAATTCGATTTTAATAAAAATTAAATTCACTCTCTCATTAGAGAGAGTAATACACCTCATTAAGTAAATTATATTGGCATAAAGTAGTAAAATGTGAATATGCATTGTTTAGATATAAGACTTATGTTTAAACGTAGATTTTAGAATTTTTATTTTTTAGAATTAGATATTTTATATATTTACAACTTAACTATTCGATGATAAAAAGCGAAACACTAAAGGACAATATTGATCATTTGCTTCAGCATGAATGATATAAAGCTGATAAAAATAGTAAGATGATGATTTAAAAGTATCATCCATAAACATTCGAATAGTATTAAAACCCAATATTCTCCTTATTATCTAAATAATTCCCAGCATAACTATATTATGTTATCAAAAATCTTTAAATAACATGAAATTAACAGAATCCTGTCGTTTAAACTACAGAAAGTTTAAATTTTCAAAATAGTCCTGTAGAGAAGGATAATAATTTCGTTTTGCGAAAAATATGAAACTAGAAACGCTTGAATATGCGGGTATAAGTGGTATTGTTACTTTCTAAGTCAGTAAATTTTTAATTTGATTTTATTAATTAACCACTAATAATTTATGGAGAAAGTGATAGTACTCTACCCGTTGATGAGCCCGGGTGTACCATGCAAATGCAAAAACGGTCGAAATAGCCAGAATATTTAACACTAAGGGATATAAATCTGGAAATTTTGAAGCGAATACTGACTTAGATTTGAATCTACAATTATAAATATATAAAAGCATCTATAAAAGGATCTCGTTAGCAGAATCCTGTCATTCAAACCACAAAGTATCTAAATTTTCAAAAATCTCTTGTGAAAAACGGATTTCATATTTCGTTTTTCGCGAAATATGAAACTAGAACATTTAAATAAGGTTCTAGTTTAGCAGGGATAAGTGGAATAATTTCAAAATTGTGACTTTCTAAGTAAGTGAATTCCTGCAAGTGTTATGCTCTGTCATCATTAACCTGTCTTTTTGGATAGAACAGATAATTATCTGTAATAGATGTGATGATTTGTGTTCAGTAGTTATCCAATCTGCATTTAATAATTTTCCAAAAGGGGTAAAAAATTGTTGTAAAGAAATGAAATTTTGGAGAAATTGCAAGACACGCGTTCAGATATACTTATTTACTTTGAAAAGTCAATTTACGTTTTTAATTATTTACACACATGTTGTGAATAAACCCATCATCGTCATTTAATTAATTTGAAGTAAAATTGAAGAAAATTTATCAAGCATTTGTTTGTTAGCATAACACTCTTTATATATGGTGTAATATTTCACAATTATAAATTTGTCTATTTACATTTATCAATAGAAATTGTTATTCATGAATAAATCAAAGACAAATTGAAAAACGTATTTAATGCATGAAATATAATATTGAGAGGCGCGATCACTTTTATTAATAATAATTTTATTTTTTTAATTTAATAAATAATTTATGTTAATAAATTAATTAATTAAATTAATCGCTTTTTATTTTAAAAATACTTTTTAGTTTATGAAAATAAAATGAAGCTCGTTTAACGACAATAATTTAAATAATGTAAATTCTTCAAGCGTTTAAAAATCACCATCAGCGTCACGGCTGTAAGTAGAGCGTGCGCGATCTACTTAAAAATACAAAATATAAAAAAGTTAAAATATAAAAAAGTTATTTTTATATAATTGTTATAAAAACGGTAGTTTTATTTTTATATAAAATTATAAGCTCTATGAAATATTAATGTTATCTAGAAATTTTTATTTTACTTACAAACTTAATTTTGTTCAGGCAAATATCAAATTACATAATTTTTACAACTTAAACAATTGTAACAAAAATATTAAACTTTATTAAACAGTGATCAATTTAAATGTAAATTTAGCTTTTGAAGTCAGTTTTGTATTAATAATTTCGGCCATACTAGCAAAGATTTTTATATATCCCATTACTTAACATTTCCGCACTCTTTATAAAGCATTGTGCTATATATTAACGGAAATGAGCGATACCGTGATTTACGTTTAAAAGCTACTAATGCCTTGTTAATAAATACAAACATTTACAGAAACATGTATTACGTGGATATACATTCATCTAATTAATTATTTATTCTTACAATTTAATTAATGGAAATTATCATTTTTATGAAATTGATAATTAAGTAAAATGATGTATTCCAATTGGTAATTTTGAATGACAAACATGTCGATGTGTAGCTTTTAAATGACAATTTTAAAGTAAATACATCTGATCAAAAATACAACTTTTATAATTAAAATACAATGTTTTTACAAATATAATTAAATATACTTTTTATTAATACACATCATCTCATTAGAAATAATGCGACATGTATTTTTATTCCTAAAATTTGTCTATACTGAAATCTGAAATTAAAAACTTGTATTTTTTGATATTTCTTAATTATGTTTTTTAATTTTATTAACGTATTTTTAATTGGGTACTTGCAAAATGTAAATAAAAGACAGCAAGTTACTTTTCTAAGAGTAATTTGATATTTGTGATACATTCTCTGAAGAATGTCAACTATAAAAAAGGATCAAATTACATGCCTGTACAGACTATATCTCCAGAAAAAGCCAAAAATTTATAAAATACTTGGGAATCTCGGAAATCAGTCATAAAATTAATAATTAATGTTGAGATAGTTATT
This sequence comes from Pomphorhynchus laevis, assembly GCA_012934845.2. NCBI lineage: Eukaryota > Metazoa > Acanthocephala > Palaeacanthocephala > Echinorhynchida > Pomphorhynchidae > Pomphorhynchus > Pomphorhynchus laevis. The sequence goes on along the minus strand of WNNJ02001574.1, from coordinate 72,819 downwards.
GCAATAAATCGCACTTGCATAAAAAATGAAAATTTTAAATTTATAAAACTATTTATAGTTTTATAAATTTACACAAACATAAAATTAGTTTTATCCCAAAAATCTACAATCATCTTTGGGAAAATTACATTTTGTAATTAAAATGAATTAAAATGAAATAAAAAAATAAATTAATTTGTGATGTGATTAGCTGGAACGTTTGAATAGAACTGTCGTAGTTTCGCCTATTCTAATAATATCGTTAATTAAAGATAGAGCTCGAAGAGGAGGTCAGTTAGCTGTAGAAATTCTGACAACATATCTCTTTTCGAATATTCGCTTTTATCATTTTCATAACACTTCCTTTATATCAGCTAAATTTAAATTTGTATAAAGGCTACTAAAATCGTAAGTATTTATATTTTGAATACTTATTCCATCTATGGGTTTTGAAAATTATCTTGCCTAATTAATTTTCAAAGAGTGTTTCGATTATTTAAAAGTTTTTAAATCTATTAAAATTACAAATTAAAGTTATTCATAAAAGCTGGGATATGTTTTAATGTAGATTAAAAATCGCTGCATATTAACCTTTTTCATTGGACATTTACGTAATTTAGGATTTTAGTCTAATATAAGAATATCCATATATATTTTTTCAAATATCTGTATTTGGCAAATCTGTAAACAGTTATGACTAATAGCTATATGGAAAAGTGGCCATTGATAAAATCATACTCGATGATTATCTAAAGTTTGATATTGTTAATTTTAAATTTATTATAGTAAGACATTTGCATTCATTATTTGCACACGATTTTAATATATCCAGGCATTCATTATTGCAAGTATTTAATTCATTATTTGCACACGATTTTAATACATCCAGGCGAAAGTATCGACGTTATAGTTGGTACTAATAACGTATTAGTAACATGAAGAATTCGATATGAATAATGAAATGTACCTAGCATTTCATGGTCAAGAATCACTACCTAAAGCATTAACAGTATTTTAACTGGCTACTTATCTACTAGTCATTGATTTCACAACTCAGTTTATAAATAAATAAAGATTTTCTTAATAACAAATAATATATGGTGAAGGAATAAATAAATGTCAGATCAGTTCCAAGATAAACAAAAGAAATAACAAGACAGCACGTGTTAGTCTTCTTCAATGTTCAAGGCATCAAATCCAGGGGGATCTGAGCCCCCCAACCGATCCAACACGCCGCCTTCCGACTGAACCACCCGGGGTCTTTCACCCCCCGAAGAATCCAATCGGCGCGAACTATGCTGGGTAAACGAGAGACGAGGAGCTTAAGAAACCTTAGCCTTTGCTCTGGGGGACGTCCTCTTGAGAAAAAGACTAGTCCCGAGATAGCCCAGGTACCCCAAAGGCGTACCTGGGACAACTCAGTTTGACCACAACTCAATCTAATTCCCTCTTTATAGTAAACTTCTGTTGAAATAAACTGTGTAGCCATTGGTGTACATTATATACTTAATAAATAAATCAATTTCATTCGGAGAGAATGTATCGTCGGTTCATCCCATGCAGTCACATTACAGTTTGATATATCAACACTTCTTTTTGCTAAAAATACGACAGAAATATGCGACAATATATAATATTAATAATAATATTATATTACTGCGTTATATATTTGTAGAGATTACTAATGATGGAGTATTTGATAATCGATTCCCGTAATCCATACTCAATATCAGATGCAGTTTATAAGTTATATAAAGATAAATTGTTTGAGAATGTTTAACTAATAACTAGGCTAATCCAGAAAAAAATTAAATTTATTACTACTATAAATTAAGCCCAGAAGAAGAGTTATTGAACAACCCAAACCGCGTTAACTGTGATTTAAGATTAACTCTGGGTTATACTTGTTATTAGTTAAATATTCTCACAAATATTTCTTTATATATGCGATTTCGTGTGATGTCGCATGAATTTAATGTTTTGAAGTAATAGAACACTCATATTATCATCTTCGCTTAACTTTTACAGAACGCAATTACGGGTTTCAATTGTTGAATACTGGGATGAGCTTATGCTTTCCGCGATAATAATGCGTTTACCGTAAATATTTTAATAATATTAACTGTAGATATTTTAATTTAATGCTACGAGATACAAGATATCGAAGTAGTAGTATACCGTTGGATACATGTTCCGCTGTAAAAGCGAGAATTTCTGGTAATATTTGTCAACCATCACGTCCATAATTAAAAATGACGATGTGTTCTCGAAGGTATAACTTTATTGTATTGCTATGTCAAAAGTGTTTAATATGTTAATGTTTAGTTTCTCAATCACTCATAAAATTGTTAGCATTGGTCGCTCCTAAAAGTGAGCTTATGACCAGTCAATTTACATGATCAAAATTGTAATTCTCAAATGTAAAAGCATTTTTAGACGCACATTTTATTAATATAGAATATTTCGACGGTTACGACTTTATGCAGTGATATATCACCAATACTGAATGAACCGAATCTATCCACTATTAACTTTATGTGGTTCCTGGCATTTGACTTTTAGGATGTCAAATTAACTGCCTATATAATGTATGATAATATTGATATATAATAATATTATCTATTGACACTATGATATTGCCACGTCATATATAATGTCATGATATCATGATATTTATATCATGCAATGTTTTGCAGTGAAATAAGGCACTACATCTTCCATGCCGAATTTCATAAAAATATGTTGCTTCTGCATTTACAGACATAAATAATAATCCTCAGTTTAAATAATCCTCAGTTTTAAGATTAACATACAAGAAATGAGTTTAGTTTATTCAAACTTCTTAACTTTTTTACTAAAAGTTAGAAATGAACTTACAGTTCATTCGAAGATTATAGATCTGATAACGACATGTATTCAAATTACGTTAATAGCATCGAATATGTAGTCGGGAATGAGTAAAATCATGAATGATAACGAAGATACTTGGGATACCTTAAGTATACTAAAGTTAGCTGCTAATGCATAAACCCAGATTTATCGACACTGAGGTCAAGTATATCAAATGATAAAACATTTTTAGATGTACATTTCATTAATAGAATTTATCCTTGACTCAGTATAACACAGGTCAAGAATAAACTTTTTATAAGATATGGTTTATATTAATCCTCATTGAAAATAAAACAGGTACATTAACTGGTAGCCCAAATTACCTACCGCCGGTTTCGTTGAGAATTTTTGAAAAATCCATTTTATACTCAGTTGAATGCAAGAGTAGTATATCGAGGTCTGAACAAAATGAGATTTATTGCATTCATCAACTAATTCTGTAGTTTACAATTTATATATTCAAGTATTCAAGTATATACACATGAAAAAACAAAATGTGATAATTTAGGATATTTATAGTTGATTGTTTAATATTAATTAATAATTAAGAATTTATTATTAACAATATCTGTTCAAAATAAATTATTAATAATTAAAAATATAATTTTTAAAAATATCACGAATTCGGTTCATAAACAATATCAGCATCGGGTTAATAAACAAAAATGTGCAAAAATGTGGCATAATTATGGATTGTCAGAATTTCAACAACTTAATAAAATCCTTAATCACTTGATTAAATAATCAATAACCGATCAAAAAATACGGTGGGCTAACTGAGTTTACGTATTTTATAATAAAAAAATAATTCTAAATAACCGAGAAGTGATGACATTCCTCTTTATTACCAGCAAAACTATCAGTTTTTATATTATTTATAAGTTTCTCAATTTAAATTTATATTTTAAAGAGCCAGATATTTTGGATTTTAAAGAAGATAATATTAGATATTAAAATATATAATTGGAAAAAGACAGGTCTGTATTTTCCTTTCCGGTTTCCTTAATTGGCAGTTGCTGAAAATAAAAACGACAATGAGATTTATTATCATTCTTAATTTGAATTTGACGACTTTATTTTGAAACTACGTTGGCGTTAGTATTAGAAAAACCTTGATATTTAGTTAATTATATTTATAATTTCAAGATCAGTGCTTGCAAACCAGGATATATTTTACTCTTCTACAAACTAAACTACAAAATGTCCGAGCAAAAGGAAAATTACATTTTTTAAATAATCAAACGCTTGTGAATTGTATTAACAGATAAATTTGCGAGTGCATTCAAGTTGTAGACGCTTCATGACCGATAATAAGAATGTTACGGTCAAAGGTTACAGTCTCAGAAGGTTACAGTCAAACACAAATTCAACAAAAATGTAAAAGATTTTCAAATATTTGAATATAAAACGAAGCTAAGCATTTAGATATTTAAAAAATATTATGAATTATATAATTATTCAAATATTATAAGTGCATATATTAATCACAAACCGTTTCAAATTAACAAATATATATATTTATATATATATTTGTTAAATATATATATAAATTTTTTATAATTTTTGATTTATCAAATTTTGATAGTTCGCATTTAATTTACAAGAAACATATTTTTGCATGAGCATTCATGCATACCATATAATATAAAATATAATACATTAAATAATGAAATTTTAAGAATTGCAACAATTTGTAACGATATTGGCTTTCTTCAAAATCATTTAAATAATTTAATAGATACATATTTTAAACTAGGTTACTATAAAAATAACATCAAGCAGAAAATAGTAAAATATATAAATCAACACAATAATATAAAGAATAAATTTAAACTCTTAAGTGGCAAATTTTTATGGATGGATAATAAATAATATACTTTGTATTAAAATAAGATACTAGATAGTTATTTCAGAGGAAATACATCATTAGCATGTATTTGGCCCCGCTGCTATGTTGGGTAGAGGAGTTAGGGGCCGAAACCTGATAGCATAGCAGTTCCTCCTGATGACGTTTATTTTAAATTTCAATTTTTTATTTTAACTGGATTTAAATTATAAAAAATCTTAAAACAATTATTTATTATTAATTAATTATTTTTATTATTTAACTTTTATTTTGCATTATTTTTAATTTGCAATATAAAATACGTAGACTCAGTTAGCTTATTAAATTATAAATTAATCACAAAGAGTTTTAAATTAACAAATATTCGAATATAATATGAAGATTAACATTTAAATGTTTTATACAAATAATAAATTCATAGCAAAAAGTTCCGGATATTCGACTATAAAATGAAAATATGCACTTAAATGTTTTATACAAATTAGTCATCGGTTTATCCTACCTGGAGTGCATAACAAACGATGAATGCTAATAATACTATCAATTCTTTAGTTTAAAAGTTTAATCCGAATTTTGTATATATGGACAATTGACACGCTATATAAAGTTGACTGTTGATGACTTGTCTGTAGATGCTTTGCAACGTTTCCATTGAGATTCCATTCTGTAGATATTCTGATCGGCTAGTTCACTGTTTGTTAAGTAAAAAATCTTAATTACGTCGTTTATATCATCGTCACGTACGCTATCCGTTTGAATGAGAATGTATTAATCTCGAGAGATAATACTTTTAATCCGTCGAATCTCACATTAAATAAAGTATAATTTGCGGAAGGTGTATATCGTATCATTAAATTAAGAAATTTGAGAATTGCAATTTCATTCGTGTGAATTGACAAACCAAACGGGCACATTTAGGAGCTTATGTAACAAAGTTATGAGTTACATGTTAAACATTTTATTTTAAAGACACTAAACATTAACATATTAAACACTTTTGACATAGCAATACAATAAAGTTATACCTTCGAGAACACATCGTCAAGCATTTAAATTATGGACGTGATGGTTGACAAATATTATCAGAAATAATCGCTTTTACAGCGGAACATGTATTCAACGGTATCCAACTACTTCGATATCTTGTATCTCGTATCATTAAATTAAAATGTCTAGAGCTTATATTACTAAAATATTTACAGTAAACGCATTATTATCGCGGAAAGCATAAGCTCATCCCAGTATTCAACAATTGAAACCCGTAATTGCGTTCTGTAAAAGTTAAGCGAAGATGATAATATGAGTGTTCTATTACTTCAAAACATTAAATTCATGCGACATCACACGAAATCGCATATATAAAGAAATATTTGTGAGAATATTTAACTAATAACAAGTATAACCCAGAGTTAATCTTAAATCACAGTTGACGCGGTTTGGGTACTTCTTCTGGGCTTAATTTATAGTAGTAATAAATTTAATTTTTTTCTGGATTAGCCTAGTTATTAGTTAAACATTCTCAAACAATTTATCTTTATATAACTTATAAACTGAATCTGATATTGAGTATGGATTAGGGGAATCGATTATCAAATACTCCATCATTAGTAATCTCTACAAATATATAACGCGGTAATATAATATTATTATTAATATTATATATTGTCGCATATTTCTGTCGTATTTTTAGCAAAAAGAAGTGTTGATATATATCAAACTGTAATGTGACTGCATGGGATGAACCGACGATACATTCTCTCCGAATGAAATTGATTTATTTATTAAGTATATAATGTACACCAATGGCTACACAGTTTATTTCAACAGAAGTTTACTATAAAGAGGGAATTAGATTGAGTTGTGGTCAAACTGAGTTGTCCCAGGTACGCCTTTGGGGTACCTGGGCTATCTCGGGACTAGTCTTTTTCTCAAGAGGACGTCCCCCAGAGCAAAGGCTAAGGTTTCTTAAGCTCCTCGTCTCTCGTTTACCCAGCATAGTTCGCGCCGATTGGATTCTTCGGGGGGTGAAAGACCCCGGGTGGTTCAGTCGGAAGGCGGCGTGTTGGATCGGTTGGGGGGCTCAGATCCCCCTGGATTTGATGCCTTGAACATTGAAGAAGACTAACACGTGCTGTCTTGTTATTTCTTTTGTTTATCTTGGAACTGATCTGACATTTATTTATTCCTTCACCATGTATTATTTGTTATTAAGAAAATCTTTATTTATTTATAAACTGAGTTGTGAAATCAATGACTAGTAGATAAGTAGCCAGTTAAAATACTGTTAATGCTTTAGGTAGTGATTCTTGACCATGAAATGCTAGGTACATTGCATTATTCATATCGAATTCTTCATGTTACTAATACGTTATTAGTACCAACTATAACGTCGATACTTTCGCCTGGATGTATTAAAATCGTGTGCAAATAATGAATTAAATACTTGCAATAATGAATGCCTGGATATATTAAAATCGTGTGCAAATAATGAATGCAAATGTCTTACTATAATAAATTTAAAATTAACAATATCAAACTTTAGATAATCATCGAGTATGATTTTATCAATGGCCACTTTTCCATATAGCTATTAGTCATAACTGTTTACAGATTTGCCAAATACAGATATTTGAAAAAATATATATGGATATTCTTATATTAGACTAAAATCCTAAATTACGTAAATGTCCAATGAAAAAGGTTAATATGCAGCGATTTTTAATCTACATTAAAACATATCCCAGCTTTTATGAATAACTTTAATTTGTAATTTTAATAGATTTAAAAACTTTTAAATAATCGAAACACCCTTTGAAAATTAATTAGGCAAGATAATTTTCAAAACCCATAGATGGAATAAGTATTCAAAATATAAATACTTACGATTTTAGTAGCCTTTATACAAATTTAAATTTAGCTGATATAAAGGAAGTGTTATAAAAATGATAAAAGCGAATATTCGAAAAGAGATATGTTGTCAGAATTTCTACAGCTAACTGACCTCCTCTTCGAGCTCTATCTTTAATTAACGATATTATTAGAATAGGCGAAACTACGACAGTTCTATTCAAACGTTCCAGCTAATCACATCACAAATTAATTTATTTTTTTATTTCATTTTAATTCATTTTAATTACAAAATGTAATTTTCCCAAAGATGATTGTAGATTTTTGGGATAAAACTAATTTTATGTTTGTGTAAATTTATAAAACTATAAATAGATGGTTATTTTTAATATTCAAATATTGAATATTAATGATAATGAATGAAATTTCACCAGAAATAATTAACAAATAAAATTTGAATGTTGTTTTTTCGAAGATGGTTCGCTATAGACAAATTACATTAATCCAAGAGCAAGTATAACAAATATATTATAATATTATAATACTTTATAAATATTATAATATTTAATTAAGAAATAATTCGATATTACTAATGTAATAAATGAATAAAATAATATTTTATTTAGATATAAATATTTAAAAATAAATTATCTGTTGCTTGATAATACATAAAGATAATCTATACATTTATTGATTGCCATACAAGTAATGATTACCTTCATTGTTCTTTGTTCATTTTTGCTCACCTCAACTCTTGAGTCGGTACTGAAATTATCATAATTTTCCTTTAAGCTTTTATTTATTTTGTTCTTCATCTGTTTCTAAATATTTTATTATTAAATCGATAATCTAATAAATTGGTGAAAATATACTAAAAATATAAAATTTAACTTGAATAAAACCATAAATTAAAAGACTTTGAGCAACTATTGCTGCAAATGTATCATTACCATATTGCTTTATTTACTTATTTTGGCATCCAAATCAGGTTCTGATTGACGCTCTTTTATTTCCTTTAAGAAAAATTTATACTCTTTGTATACCTTGTAATTTGTTTTAATGACTTTTTATTTAAAAAATAAAATATCTTTATGATAAACTGAAATTTAAAATAAGAAAACAAATAAGCATTTAAAAACGTAATTCAACAGTAATTTTGAGGCATATGTGAATCAGTAGGGGAAAAACTCACAAAAAGAAGACAGACAAATTTTCGCAGTCTTATTTTGTCATCAAACTCTGAAAACAAACTCTTTGTTTCTTGTGTATCATTTGCAAAACATATCCAGTTTTAGCTTCTTTGATAATGTTTATGTGACCTCCGGCTCCGCCATACATCAACGCATGTTTATCTATCAACCCCAGAGAAGCGTCTGAGACTTTACGATGTTAAATTTCCAAGTCTCAAAATCAAACGGAATATTATTTTATCACCTCTTATTTCTTCTGTTCAGATTTGATTTTTAAATTGTGATATCAATTGCATCCATTCATAATGTGACACATGTATTTTTATAGAATAAAATGATAGAAAATAATTTTAAACCATATCACAAATTGCTAAATATTACAAGCAACTTACTGCGTTTAATTGATAATGAACAAATAATCTATAAAAATTTAACTAATTCACTTTCAAAATATAAATATCCACTACAACTGCTATGACCATATCAACTTGATAAAATTATGAAAATATAGTCAGCCTTATTTGTGTTGACTATATTGACCAATATTTTATTCGATGATGAACACGGATTCAAATACGATATGGAAATGTTGAAACTAAATAAATTAATAAAAAATAAATTTAAAAATGAATCATTTTTATTTTCAATGACGACAAAAATGTGAGTAACTAAATTACACAATAAATGCAGCTATTGACACTTTAAATGTAAAAAAGATAAAATATTTTTACATGTGGAAAATGTTAACAGTGGAACAGATTGGTAATTACAAAATAGCGAAATATATTTATTTCAAAAGTTTATCATACCAAAAATAGCATCGAATTGTACTGTATTCATCGAAATCTAATCGAAAATATACGCCTCACTGACATACATTATTAGTAGATATTACTCTGTATAAATATCTAGCCGACATCGGCAAATAGCCTAGGTGAAAGTTATTTTGCAATTTTGCATATATCCAGCTACTAAATACGTATTATAACAAAATCCACAGTCTATTCCAGAAAAACTATTTCATTTGTTCAGATTGCTACCTCAACAACAATTATCTTAAATGCCTGAGTACCCATTAATGCTTTAAAACATACTAGTAACACACAAACAAGATATTATCAAAGGAGATATTTATAAGTAACACCCGCAATATAACTTAAAAATTTTAAATAAACATAAACCAAAAGCAAACTTTTTCAAGTAAAACAACCAGGAGGTCGTCGAATACAAGATCATTCAATGCCTTTGTATCATTAACTATTTAACATGAAATTCATACAACTTTCTACGGAGACATCATCACCGTGACTATTTTCTTCACTAATCTGTCGGTACGAAATTGAGTCGTCTTTTAAATATTGCCAATCACTCCTGTTGTGAACAGAAATTATACATTTTTGACTCGTAATAATTAAATTTCGATTCTTTTAATTTAAACTTGATGCAGGATGAAAACATTTCAAACCATCAAAAAATTTATACTAAGTAAACTGAAAAATAAAATTTATAAATTAATCAGCTTCCTATGATTTAGCATTACTTACATATGAATTAATGGGCGACCTAGAAGAGAGAAGCTTGGCAGCCTATCACAACATGTTGTATGTTGACGATGTTTCGTTGTGTTACAATGCGGTATGGTTGAAACTCAAGAGTATATACAATATATGAATATGTAACATCCTAGAATCAAGTTTATTTTGTGCACGTTCGGGAAATCGGAAGAGAAAAATAGGGATACAGCAATCGATTTTCTAATATAGGCTGCACTGAAAATCGGACATGTCCAAAAGCCGTTTGTTCTGGCGAATGAGACGATCAAATGTTGGCTTAAGTAAGTGTTAGTAGTGCTCACTAGGTCTCAAAATCTAGTATTTCTCAGGTGACAAATTATTGTCCCGTAGGAATTATTCCTGATGTAAATTACTTTAAAATTAATTAAAATGAATTAATATTAATTAAAGAGTTATTCCTGATTAAAAGTAGCTGTAAATGTAAGAAGATAGTGATATTTGTCTCAAAAAGCATTATAAAAGAAAAAATTGACCAAAATCAGCTTTTAAGTTTATTAAAAATAAAACATACCATACAATAATCGATTTTACCACTTCATGTTGGAAAATGGAATATAGATATGTGCTTAAACATGAAAAAATAGCATTTTATCTACTTCTCAAATAAAATTACATCTATGTTTAAGTATATTCCTATTTGAAGTACTAAACGAGGAAATTACCAACGCTTGCAACGACTATGATTGTACTTTTGTTTAACGAAAGACTAACGGTGGCTGGAAATCAGCCATCAAAAGGAGAATAAAATTTAATTTATGCATAACGATATATCCGCTCTATAAATTAGAAGTTGTTATCTTTGATAAAAAAAACTCGGAATGTGAAGTTTCCCACGGTGCTTCAAATGTTAATGCATTTATTATGCGGATTATCATCATTTCCTTTATTGATCCATGAGAAAAGCGTCCGAATGCTCACATTGTGGACAAAAGCTTACACTCATATAACGCATTATCTGGCTATATCGCTAGACCTTTAAAACACGTTCAATACTTGATAACAATCACGACAAAGATATTAGGATCCGCTGAGGCGGTAAATTCTTATCAAGTGAATAATAGGAATAACTTGATTTCAAGTCAAATTAAAACCAATAACTTGATTAAATAATAATAGAATAATAAAACCAATAACTTGATTCCAAATCAATGGCCTGAAAAAATTTTGAACGACATTAAACATGTTGAAAATATCATCGTCAAACTATGTTTTAATTGACAAGCATATAAAACAATAACATCTTATTTAACATCGTATGCATAAACAACAATAAACGCGTATAGCACATAATGAATTTAAGGCTTTTGAGGAATAATTCGAGTTCGTAGCATGCTAAACCTAGAAATATTAATAATAATGATTTTCTTAATAAAAATAACACAGGTTCTAAATCTCACACTCTGGACGAGGACGTCCAGAGTGTGAGATTTATATTGACGCAGGTACTTGGTTCTTGCAATGTGGATATTGTCAAACGTGTTAAACTCGTTGCATTATTTCGACTGGGTAAGCGTGATACACTTAGTAATAGGCCGCGTTTACTCAAGGCCGTATTTAGAGAGCAGTCACATGCTGAGTTAATTCTTCGGAATTCATATCGTTTAAAAGGATCCCACGTTAGTCTCTTAAAAGATCTTGACGCTCTTCAAAGGGAGAAATTGTCTCAAGCTAAGAAAGAACTTGCATCTCGTGTTGCACTTGGTGAGAGCAATCTATGTGTGCAAAATTTTCAAGTAGTGAGGCGACGCATTCGAATCAGTTGGTCCCCATTAGATGTATCGCCTCTCATGAATGTGGAGGGTTTTGGCAAGGTCTTACAGCATATAAGTGCCTAGCTGATTTGGGATCTGAAGTGTGTCAGATTGCTAGAGATGATATTATTACTCGCACTGGTGTGAATAAAAGTCATAGTATATTTTATTGTAATGTTCGGAGCTTGTTACAGAAAGTCGATGAGCTAAAGTTTAGGATCGAGTCTGTTAATCCAATTATAGTTGGTATTACAGAATCTTGGCTTAATTGTGATGTATCCGATGCTGAGGTATCCATCCCAGGCTATTCTTTGTTCCGTAGTGATCGGATAGGGGGTAGGGGTGGTGGCGTAGCTCTCTTTATGAGAGACGAAGTTAAGGTGCGCGTTTTGAGTAAGTCGTCTATTGATAGAGTTGAGAGTTTGTGGTGTCAGGTGAAGTTTGATAACAGCTCACCCATCATACTGGGTCTTGTGTATCGTGCTCCTAAGGCAATATCTAAGAAACTCATCGAAGAGATAGAGTTGTATACGCGAGGAGATTGTGATACTGTGATAATTGGGGATCTGAATATGCCAGATGTTGAATGGACTTCGAATACGGTTCTTCCTACTTGTGATAGTGAATCTTGTGACCTTATGGAGTGTTTTGCTTATTGTGGTCTTGCTCAATTTGTTGATTTACATACTCGCTTTTCAAGTTGTAGTTCTTCCCTTCTTGATCTTTGCCTATCGACAAACAGTCAATTAATCAGTAGTATCCAATATGATTCTCCTGTTGGTTTGTCTGATCACTGTGTAGTTAAAGTTTTGCTAAATTTACAAATGAGGGTGTTTCATCATGCTCGGTACAAACGTCAGATTAATGTTTTTCGGGCGAACTATGATGCTATTACATCAAAGCTGCATAGAGTAAGTTGGCCTGATCCGGCTGTTGTCGGAGTTGACGAGGCCTGGGATCATTTTCGCGTGACGCTTTATTCTCTAATGGTAAAATTCTCACCTTTGAAGTCTAAGACTAGTCGGAAAAGCGCTCGTTGGTTTGATACTGAGCTGGCTACTGCGATGAAGGCTCGTGACTTCAGTTTCAAATGCTTTAAGGGTGGGTTTTGTGAATATGGTGTTTATAAGCAGGCGAGAAATTTCTTCAATTCTTTAAAGCGACATAAGCGCTATTTATTTGAAAATGGTCTAGCTCATAGTTGTAGACATGATCCCAAAGCTCTCTTTCTATATGTGAATAGTAGTAGGAACGCTAATAAAACAATTGGCCAATATTTTGATAGCGTTATTGAAGACGACCTTGCTGAGATGTTCTCAAGGCATTTTTACTTGTACAAAGAGACTACAAACGAGTATTCTGAACCTATCCAGAACAGTGAAACGATAAGAGGTGCTAGTGTTTCATATCCTAGTTTAGACATAGCTAATTTGATAACTCCCGAGAAAGTTTTAGCTGAACTGCATCGTCTTAAAGAGACAAACTCCAAAGGTGCTGATTTGTTACCTTCGATATATCTTCGTCGAATAGCAGACTCAATATATACACCACTTTGTAACATATTTCGACAATCTATTATTGATACGAATCTTCCAAAAGAGTGGAAACAATCGATCATTCACCCCATCTTCAAAAAGGGTGATAGATCTTCAGTAGACAATTATAGACCAGTAAGTATTACTTGCTTATGTTGTAGAATGTTAGAGCGAATTATACATGGTTATATGGTCAAGTTTTATAGTGAGAATAATGTAATAGCTTCTGAGCAACATGGTTTCCGTAAGGGTTATTCGACAGTTACTAATCTACTCGCTGCCCATCTTGATTGGTCAGCTAATAAAGCCGTATCAATTGCTACTGACATCATATTCTTCGATTTCTCTAAGGCATTTGACAGAGTAGACCATAGACTCCTCCTAAATAAACTAGAGAAAAGTGGCATTCCATTCTTGCTTGTTAGATGGATTGAATCGTTTTTAAGCAATCGTAGTTATTGTGTGCATGTAGATAATTTTTACTCTTCTTCGCGGCCATGTAATATAGGGGTGCCTCAAGGTTCAGTATTGGGTCCATTGTTATTTAGTGTCTACATCAACGATATCCCGGAATTTATTGATTCTCGGATGCTTTTATATGCAGACGATTTGAAAATCTGGCGGGCAATTCGTTCACCCAATGATATAGTCAAACTGCAACGGGATATCGATGAAGTCGAAAATTGGGCTCTGCTCAATAGGTTGATTGTAAATATATCAAAATGCAAACATTTACGTGTTCGTGGCGGAAATGCTCAATCTTTAGTTAATTATAGCTTTCAAAGCAGTGATATAGAACGAGTGAACAAATATAAGGACTTGAAAGTGTGGATAAACAGTGATTTGAGTACCGTCACACATACTGAACATGCTTGTTCAAATGCGTTGGGGATAATCGGTCAACTTTGACGCACTTTCATTGCACTTAATCAATTTGCCCTACGTCCGCTAATCTTTGCTCATGTGTTGAGCCGTCTTCTATATGCTGCGCCGTGTGTGTATCCCCAAAATTCAAAAGAACATATTAGTTCAGAGAGGGTACTTCATAGAGCTACCAAGCTAGCACCGCAACTGAAATTTTTGTCGTACCCTGATCGATTAAAAGCACTTAGACTTGAGACTGTCACGTGGACCCGCCGGTACATCGATATGAGTATGGTCTGGCAAATTCTTAATGATTTGGATCATCCACTTCGAGATTGTTTTCATTTGCGCTCATCCAATATCCTCCGAGGCCATGGTTTAACCCTGCGACGTGAAAGGATAAGAAAATCACGAGCTGTCCAATTTGATCGGCGAGTTGTATCTCTGTGGAATAGGCTTGGAGAGTCAACAGTGTGCAGTAGCAATATCAACGAATTCAAAAAGAAATTACGGATGGAGAATGCCATGGGGAAAGCTGCTTTTCCGTATTTGTGATACTTTTATTATATTTTCTTTTTTTCTGCAGTGAACCAGCCAATTAAGCCATGCTTTTATGTGCTGTTGAAACATTAATAATAATATTGACAGTACCAAAAGTATGTTAGTAAAATGTTACTTCATCAGGCTACACAAACAATCACAGAATGCAAACGTTCAAAGAATTAAATGTAGCGATGGATTCGGTTCAAGAAAATAAAAAGATAATGAATTAATTTCTTGATAAAAAAGGAAATAAAGAAAGCAATTTGTACCTTTAATAAGAATAAAATATAAATGAGCATCAATTATATCTTAATTTCAAGTTGAAATCAGGTTTCAGTTTCTAATTTGCATGAATTAAACTCTCCGTACTTAGATCAAATTATAGTTTTACAAAACGCCAGTGGTAATATCGAAAACATCAGTTACTTTTCTAGGCACGCATGATCTGCAAAGCAAAACTGCATGACGAAATAGACATTGCTTTACTCATCCATAAATTACCTGCTTGTAGGTCGATAGCAAACATACGAAAAGTGGGGTTTAGCCTTGTCTTTTCAGTACTAGATCATCGTCGTTGCATTATCGCGAACATTTGTTAAAACCTCCGCATGGACAAGGAAAAGAGAGATCAAATATGAATTAAAAAACATCCTAAATCTTGAAACTTTCCTACATAATCGATGATTTTAATGACAAGGAAGGAGAGTTAAAATACGTTCAACGGTGAGCTGTTTCGACAGAGGCGTTGTTTTATAACAGCATAAACCATTTAATTGGATTATAAAAGGAATGAATTTACAAAAGCGTAAAATATTTTAAACGATTGCGAGACTATATTAAGCTTTAAATCCGATATTATTGGAAGAATTGAGTAACCTAATGGATTACATAAGATAGCTTGCAGAAAATCATGGAATCGATTGTAGCAAAACACTAACCTTTCGTCAAATAGGATATTTAATTTACAAGGTGAATGTTATATTGAGAGTTTGATCTCGACAAGCGGTGTTTTTTCTAACAAAGGCAGATGCTATTTCTCATCTCCCTTTCACAAAGACAGATTAGTGATAGTAGATTGATCAGGCGAATATAATTTATATTCCTAAAGCATAGCTACTTCATCGGAAGATATAAGACCGAAAACTATTTCGAATTCGTTACTAAGTCTACCAGAGGTACTTGCCAAGAAAGTTAAAGACTTTCTGTTTGAAAATAATTGTTTCAACGAATACTCATTTTGGCTTAGAAAAAGAGGGCACAATTGGTAATAATATCATCTGATACTTTTCATGCTATCGAAAATTAATGTAGTAGTCGAGAACCCTCAAATCATGAGCAATTCTTAGATGATGTTGTACAATCAAGCTGTTGTAAAGAAACACAAGTGTGTAAAAAAACTAAAGTTGAGTGTCGTAGAAACTGCATCGAACATTTCACGTTTTGATCATCTCGAACAGCCAGTGTTATTTATATGCCCACTACCGAGTGAAATGACCTTGATTGAACATTAAACATTCAAATCGAATTCTTCACTGACATTCTGAATAGTATGCGTATCATCACATCCTTTCGTGTTGGTCGTGCTAATAAGAACAATAAACTCAAGTTGTTAGGTTGCATTTAATACAGCTGACATCGTTGCGTTAATACGGATTAACTCTTATCGACTTAACGGGAGCTCCATCCCATCCTTCTGGACCTAGATTGGGACGACAGAGAACGCCGTGCCTCTGCTAACGAAAGCTGGAAGTTCGTCGAGAATCTGATAAAGTTAATTTAACAATCTCGAATTTTTCGGGTAGTGCTGCGGCGTTTATCAATACACAGGGATTTATAAAAGATAGAGGAATCGTAAACCTATGTGTTCAAACCGTTCGCATTGTTCATCATACTTCTTTGCAGATTGTAAATTGCATACAAACATATGTGGATGATTTTCGTAGGCTAGTATTCTCCGGTAATAATAAAGCCTTATCACATGTAATCGCATTAAATACATTAAATGTTATTTATATATTAAATGTTATGTATCCTGATACTCGCAGTATCATGAAAAAAATCGATGAAATCCAATCACTTATCAGGTGTGAACTTCCTGATGCCGTTGTATTTACCGAAACAGCGTGCGTCTGATATCGCTAACTATGAAATCAGTATCGATGGTTTTCTGTCTATCCATGTAAACGATCATTTATACATGAATAAGATATTACGTTAAATGTGAAGTCTCATATAAAAACGATTTATTTTTACGTGGCAAATGCGTGCCGGCGCACGCTTACATGACCACGAAAAAAAAGTCTAAATCATGGGTCGAAAACGTGGGTACGGAGGCGGTATTTGAATGTAAAAAAGGAGGGAGCTGATTTCAGTCGAGTGGGGTGGCGACGAGGAATGATCGGAGACCGTAGTTGTTATAGTAATTGGGAACGTGAAGTAAGATGGAATAACGGATACGCAGTGATAGAGAGGTGGGACAAGTGTCGTCAAAGAAAGGGAGGTTGATGAATGATGGGAAGCCGACAGCGATGAGCCGAAAAGTTACGGGAAGAAGGCGGAGTTGTATACGGATTTGGATGGTCGGTCAGGAGAGTTAGGCAAGATATGTGGATGTGTGGTCGAAGCGACGGAGACGTAGGAGCACTCGAACAGCTGAGTTGATGATGCGTTGTAGGAGTAGGATGATGGATTTTGGAGAATTAGCGAAAAGGCTGAGGAAGTAATCGATTTCAGGTTAAAGAAGGGATGAAAGAAGAGACATACAGGAACGGAAGTCGATAAGACAGGGATACGGCGGATGTCACGGAAAATTAAGTTAAATGAGCGGATCTTGTCACGGACGAAGGGTTTAAGAGAAAAGTGATCATCCAAATGGAATCATAAGAAAGTGAGATTGTGGACTATGGGGATAATTGATGAAGCAAAAGATAAAGGAGGAGGAGATTTGTTAGGCTGACGGGGGAGGATCCACATTATTTTGGACTTGTCTGGGTTTAGAACCACATGAAGATAGGAAAGACGTTTGTAGATAGAATACGGGCAATTGGATGTAGAAATTGCGATATCGTGTATGCGATGGGCAGGTGCATGAGCATATATGAGAATGTCATCGGTGTATTACATGACGTTAAAGGAGTAAGGTTTGATAAACGGAAAGAGATCGCCGAGTAGAAGAAAAGCAGGGGAGCTAAGAATAAACCTTGTGGTACCCCGCAAAAAAATAGGGATGGGAAGAGAGGATGATGAGATTGAACAGACCCGAAAAGAACGGTCGGATAGATATGAGGTAATCCATGCTACGGAGGAGGAAAAAACCGTAATCATAACGAAGGCGAGAAAGGAGGATGGAGTGGTCGACGATGGTGATGAGAACAATCTCCATCGTCGTCTCATCTCCCTCGTCGTCTCATCTCGCTCGTCGTCTCATCTCGCTCGTCGTATCATCTCGCTCGTCGTATCATCTCGCTCGTCGTATCATCTCCCTCGTCGTATCATCTCCCTCGTCGTATCATCTCCCTCGTCGTATCATCTCCCTCGTCGTATCATCTCCCTCGTCGTATCATCTCCCTCGTCGTATCATCTCCCTCGTCGTATCATCTCCCTCGTCGTATCATCTCGCTCGTCGTCTCATCTCTCTCGTCGTCTCATCTCCCTCGTCGTCTCGAGGGAAATGTGAACACTTTATGAAGCATTGTCATGAGAAATGAGTAGGTCGTTGTAAACTTTCATGCAGGCGATTTCTGTGAAGTGATTAGAGCGGAAAGCGGATTGGAAAGAAGGGTACAGATTGGATAAATAGAGATAAACGTTGATCTGTATTAAGATAAGGCTCTCTAAGAGCTTAAAAAGAGTATGAATGAGTGAAATGGGGCGATAGCTAGAAGGAAGTGAGGGGTCGAGAGATTGTTTCTTAAGGAGGGGAATAAAATATAAGTAGTAATGTCTTGCTAGATGACGATCACGCAGTGAGTGGTAATAACACTTATGGTGTAAGATGGGAACTCCTTTCAAAGTTAATATTGGTATAATATATCAGTCGCCGCGTTCATCTACATTTTCAATTGCATGTCAGTTGACTAAATTTACTTCATCTGGAAGAGTTATCGTGTTTGGTGACTTCAAAATGTTTGGCGTCGACTGTAACACATCTTCCTGTAGTGATAGTGATAGAGTCACCCTTGATTTTCTCGATATCTAAAACACGCTTCTGTTAACACATCATGTAGAATATTTCGCAAGATTCTCCGCATTATTCTGTTCATTAATGGACCTCTGTTCGATCATGATTACTGGACCTTGGTTCAATCATGAATTATTGATTGCAATTAAGAAATGTCATATATCATTCAATAACTTTAAATAGGATGGATACTTATTGTAAATATCGAACTATGAGGAATCAGGTCACATTACTTAAGCTTCGCAAAAGATTTTTTTCGAGAAACACTTAACATCAAGATGTTGTTCTGACCTAGATCGTTTTTCGCTTATACTAAATAGAGCACCAACTCTATGCAAAAATAGTATATGTTTAACTAATATGGTCTGATCACTTCTGATGTAAATAAATAAAGATTTTCTTAAACAAAATTAGTACATGGGGATATGTGTTATTAAAAAGAAAAAGAAAAAAAAACAGATGTGTCAGATATTCTTCGTATTTCGTTCTGTTTAGTCATCCAACTTATGCCCTCAGGTTCGGTGGGATCTGAGCCCTCCAGCCAATCCAACAAGCCGCCTTCTGACTAAACCACCCGGGGTATTTCACCATCACCCCCTCTAGAGTTCAATCGAGGCGAACTATGATGGGTAAACGAGAGACGAAGAGCTTGAGAAGCCTTAGCCTTTGCTCAGCGGGACGTCCTCTAGAAAAGCAGACTAATCCCGAGATAGCCCAAGTGCCCCAATGCGCACCTGGGTTTTCCCTTTCAATGACAGATGTCGGGCCCGTTTCAGGGCCCACCTAGCTCTCTTCAGGATACGTTTAAGTCTATCCAGGTCAGCTTCCGCCGGCCAGTTCACCATAACGGAGAACCTAGGTAGTTTACTCGACTCGTGAAGACAGGGAGGGGTTGATTAGTCAAAATAGAGGAGAGGGCAGAAAGTGCTCATCTCTTAAGTTTTTGATTAGTTGCAGGGGCGCCATGAAAGACCATCACCTGCGATTTGGTGGATTTTAAAATAAGATTGAACTGGGTTAAATGGTCTTTTAATCTTAAAAAGAATCGGTTGATGTCTGAGACTGCGTCTTTGCACTTACGTCCAGAGAACAAAGCTGTGCTATCATCAGCGTATACCACTATACGTTTTCTCGCGTTTAAATATTTTAAAGAGTTAAATAGAAGCAGTAATAAACAGGATAGGAGAAAGAGGTGATCCTTAGGGCACATCTGTAATAGGGTAACACTGACGCGCATCAGGGTCATCTTCATAAAAGAAACGCTTGATGTACAGCAGTATCTCCACCCTGTTCACAATTCTCGCAGGCAACCCAAGGGACCTGAGAGAAGAGATAACAAATGGAATGGAGATGCGGTCAAATGCAGCAGAAAAGTCAATGAAAACAGCCACAGCAAGTTGATGAATATTCTTCGGACAGAACTGATGCACTTCACATATAGCTGAATGGACCGAGCGACTTTTGACGAACCTATGAAAACCTGCCGGGATTAAATTTCGCCTACTTAAATGATTGCGGATTTTACGGGCAAGCGCTTTCTCGTAAATCGGCACGAGGGAATTTTGAATCAAAATGGGCCGCAGGTCTTTAGGACAAGAGATCGGATTTTTCTTTGGAATAAAAACACCTGTACTAATGTTACTTCTCTTCTTTGTTCGGCTGTCAAAAGCTGACATACACGAGAAGAGAGTGGAGCATCGGATTTGAAGGTGCCTGAAAGCGGCCCCCAGGAGTTAAGAATATCTGAGACCGATAGATCGATACTCCTAAAGTATCCCCAAGGCAGGATTTGTTGAGGTGATTGAGTGGCTCCATAATTATGCAGGGATAGTGACTTCTCCAAAACATTATCAAGACCTATTTTACCAAACCAACCCAATGCTTTATCCTTCCAACAGACAAACTTTTCTTCTTAAATATCTTCCAGAAGGAAGACTGGGCTGGATTAAGGGAAGCAATGCTTGCCCTATCCTTAACTAGTTGGAACCTATACCTAGAGCTCCAATATTCTTTCGAGAGAGCTCGTCTAGCAGAAGCAGAGAGGTTGGGAAGACGGAGTATGTATGCTAAGGTCTTGAGTTTTGTTGGAACAAGCACTGTAAACATGACCTTTATAGGTAGTCGAAAGCATCGCGGTAGCTTGCGAAGAGAGGTAGGAATAAAATTCGGTCAGACTCTCATTACTAATTCGGGGGAAGCGTTGAATAGCTGCCTGAATGAAAGCCACTCTGATAGGATCAAAGTGGAATCTCCTTCGAAGCAGCACATCCTCTTCTATCCGCCAACGATTCAAGTCATGAGAGGTGGACAGATGCTGTCGCGACTGCTCAGTGCAGTGGGGTTTCAGCAATCACCTTTAATGGGGCAGTAATAGGTTGATGAGTGAATTCGTTGATGTGCAATGAAAGGTGGGGGCAGTGGTTTGTGAATAAGATAACCGTTCCTGGCTCTGCGGAGTGCTGCATTAATCCAACGACCAGTTCTGCTATTGAACTCACCAAGTACCATGCCATAACCGCTATCTATAATCCTATTCAGGAGGTCACGGTTCTTGTGAATCTCACCTAGACGGATGTAGACATTGGCTAGACTGAGGCGTTTACCGTTCTTACAGAGTGAAACTAATAAACAATACAGGGCTGGACAAGAATAGTTGAGTAGAAGGGATGATATTAAGGAGCATTTAACCAGGGTTAAAATACCTTGAGATGAAGATAAGTGAGGCGGGATTATGTACGGAGTATAGTGGGAACAAATGTGTTTAGGGATGAATCGAGTAATGCCCTGAGGGAGACGGATAGAACGCGTCTCCTGAAGGACTATAACATCTGCATCTCTACCAGATAGAAGTCTAAGGGCAGAAGCACCTCCCGAATTCCACTGAAGGATATTCAGTGAAAAAGGCTCACGAGTACTCTGCATTGTGTTAGGTTAGCTGGGTGGATTGCCTCATCCCTAGACAGAGCTAGGAGCGAAACAGTTGCCCTTACCGCCACCAAATTTGTCCTAGCCGAGCACTTGCTCACGAGCAATGTCTTCATCTCCCATTGAGGCTCCTATTTTGCCCTTTAACATTTTTTCAATTTTTATGTGGGAACGGCGTGGGTCGAGGCCCCTCTTTTTTCGGTTCTGGAACTGCAAATTGTTTCGGTATTTCAAGACAAGTATAAAAGACTAAAGCCAGGGCGTCTTTCATATCCTCAACCCTCTTGATGGCGGATTGTATCTTAATATCGGTGATACGAAGGATGTCACTGTCGGACATTTTAGAGGCCATGTCGGAATATGATTCACTTTCTTAGCGTTCACCTGTCTGGCGAACGAGTTTCTTTATTCTTTGAGCTGCGTGCATTTACGCGACCATTCCGGATGGCTCCCACCACAATTAGAACATAAGGGGGGATCCACGCATTTATATCCAGATACCAGGCTATGGCAAGAGGCAATACCACAGACGCCACAAGTTTTCGTGCGAGAACAGTTAGAGGCCCACTAACTGTTCGGTTAGTGTTCAGTTAGACTGGAACAAACTTTCCCAAATCCATGTTGGTTATCACATAACAGATACATATTCAAAACCTTTGTTGTGTTTACAAATTAATATATCATGTACTTGATAATATACAATTCAAACTGACCGGAATATAGTTGCCCATTAATAATCAGTTTTTGTCTTACATACAGGTCTTACAATCGAATTCCTTCAAACAGACGATAATTGATTGTTATGAAGGGATGCAATAAATATCTTATAGAGATGATAACATTTGGTATCTGCTACATTTTTCATATGCTTATAAGTCTGTAAGTTCCAGCGCAATCCTCAACAGTAAGTACTTCAAACACATCATCAGTCAATGCGTACACATCAGTTAAATCATTTAAATAATACTAAGCGTGGTACGAAAAATGGCAAGCGAAGACTGGTAATTTCACCATCGTTGTCAAAAATAGATCCGTCAATTACCGAACTTAGTGAATTGTTACCACGATGTGAATTAACAGATGTAAACAATATGCGCGAGTTGTATGCGCATTATTAAACTAAACGCTGTCCAAAACTGCGCGGATTAAAGCGCTCTAAGGTTTGATCTGCGATCCATCAAAAAATTATTTGTTTATTATAATTTCTTTAAAAAAGCGGCAAATTTAGGAGATAACGTAGGAACATCTCTGAATGCGCTAAAACCTTTTTCGGTGATGGGATAACCTTATAGGTCGCTGCAGGCCTCGGAACAAAGTTCGAAATGTCAGAAAAGGTAGATTCATGAGATCACAACGTTGTTTACAAATTTATATCAACATACGAATATTAAAACTAATAAACGCCAAAAGTAATGATCTTCCTTTTTAATACAAGGAACATATTTAGTTCTGTCGAGGTTTTATTAAATATTTTAGGTCTATTTCAGGACGGAAAGTGTTGCGCAGAACCTTGATTGGGATTTAATAGATTATTAGTTATAATACTATCATTGAAAAATTGTGTACAGGATGGTAATTCTACACAGGATCCGTAATGTTAATGATACTTGTGTTGAGTGTGTACTGTCTCCTGATGATGTTAATTATGCTGGTATATAACATTTATCCTTCTATCATTTTATTGGCAACGTCCGTATATTTTTATGTTGTTGTTTCATAATGATTTATTTTTTTTCAAGCGTTTTTCAAGGCTAAAAGAATTAGTGATGAACAAAGTCAAAGAAAACAAAATAAAGACATATGCAGCAATTTATTTTCTACCACTTATATTTCAGAAGAGTATAATAACAGATTGATCTATTCGCTGAAGACTGATGGGCAACGTAATATAATTTATCACAAAAAAACGACCTTCTCTGACTTCCTCTTTCAAAACGAAACCAATATATTCAAAAATGAAGTAGTGTATCGCATCCCTTATAAAGATTACAACAAAGTCTACATCGGTCAAACAAAACAAGGACTACGAAAGAGACTTAAACAACACAAGGGTAACCTTAAAAGAGGCAACGTTTCTTCAGCAACATTTAATCATAGGTTAAAATTTAAGATACGATTGATTTCGACAATACATCTGTTCTTGAATACAATCTAGATACACGTCGTCGTTTAATCACGGAGCGGTACACATCGACATTGCATCAACCATGCAATGCAATGAAAGCAATTGGTGCTTGAAATTACCGCCGGACAAGCGTTTGGGTGAACAACATACCGATTAAATTCTTCCGATTAGATTCTTACCGATTCATACCGATTAAATCAGTGTTCCTCGAACTTTTTTTGTCAGCCGCCCCCTTTGAAAAAAAAACAATATTTATTATGGACCCCCTGATATAAAAAAATATATTAATAAAAATTCTGATTTACTTATAGTTTATTTTAAGCACGATCTCCATATATTTAAATAATAGTTTGCGTTAAGTGTTTAATGAGACGGATGTATCTGGTGCGAGTCTACCAGGGTTTTGATTTTCGGTTCTATATTAGTTAATAGAAGTCTTAGATTGCCTCTCTGAACTATTTGAAGACGATTTCTTTTCTTTGACAAAAGATTTGTAACTGCGCTAAATCCTCTTTCGACCAGATATGACGTTGGGAAGGCAATCAAAAACTTCTGAACGATTGCCCATGTTTCAGGATAACTTTGTTGAATTTTATTTTGCAACCAAAATTGTTGATAGCCGCTTTTGAATTTGAATTCCAATTCATAATCATTACTCAATTCCAATAATTCTTCTTGCAATCTTGCTGATCCTTCTGTAGGAATGTTCGAAAAAGGATCTAGAATCCAATCAGGTATGTTCATTGTAAAAATATCGACAAATCTTTGATTAAAATCATAATATAGGGTATCAAGATGGCTGCAGTAAGCAAGAATATCATCTTCTGAAGGCTTTGCTAATTCAAGATTTGGGAATTGTGTAAATATTATTATTATAACATACAAGACAAAGCCTATATGGCTGTTCAGTCTGCTCACGAAAAAATAAAATAAAAATTAAACAAAATGTAGAATTGATAGAGTTAAGAAAATCAGGGATACGATAGCTTCTCCATATTATCGATCTGTTCCAGACATATTCGCAATCGCTTCTTAAATAAAGTCAGCGTTGTGGAGGCAACAACGTATTCAGGAAGACTATTCCACACGTTAACTACACGTCTTGACAATCTTGTGACAGGCGATAGTTTCCCAGTATGCTGTTTAAAAATTGTCATCGAATGATGTCGCCTGGATCTATTATTACGACACGCCATAATATTTCGAGGATATCCATCAAATTTGTGCAATAATTTCCACGCTGCAACCAAGTCGATAAACATTAACCTCACCTTCATGTCAAATATGCCAATCACTTTAAGTCTCTCACGATAAGGTAAATACTTACAGTCTGGACATAAACGGGTAATACGGCGAAGAACTCCATCGACAGCATTCAGTTCAGTCCGTGTACATGGGAAGCAAGATGGAGAGCAATACTCAAGTATTGGTCTCAATAACGAGTTAAACAGCACCCTGAACGACGATGGATTTATTTTCAGAAAGCAATTTTTGATAGTGTGCATCATTTTTCTAGCTTTGCCTAATTGAATGTTGTAATAATGTAGTGTCTTTAAAGATGAATCGATCAAAATACCAAGATCACGATGAGTCGAAACTATCTCAAGTTCTTTTACACCAATGAAGTAGGTATGACATCCTTTGCGTCCACGACCCAATCTCATATTCTTACACTTTTCCAGGTTTAATGATACTCCTGTAGTAAGACTCCATTCATACACTAAATCCAGGTCACGCTGCAATGACAAACAGTCTCGTTCAGTCGAGATCACATTCCATAACTTCAAATCGTCAGCATAGGCTAAGTGTGGTACATTAAGCGATCTCAACAACTCGTTGATAAAAATGCAAAATAATAATGGCCCGAGAACCGTTCCTTGAGGTACACCACGTATAACACTGCGTTTAGATGAAAAAGCATTACCTACTCTTACACAAAATTGTCGACCACTCAAGAAGTTCTCAATCCAACGAGTCAGATAGTAATCTACACCAATAGATTCGAGAATACTTATTAATTCAGCATGTGGAACGCGATCAAATGCCTTGGAGAAATCCAAATAGACGACATCGACAACCAATCCACATGAAATTGCGTCAGCCCATTGTTCACGAGCACATAAAGTATTCGTTAGACATGAGCGGCCATGCCGAAAACCGTGTTGAGAGTCGCTCAAATAGTTTATTGAACCCAATACATTTATTAATCTTTTGTGAACAATTCTCTCAAGTACCTTACTTACAGTAGATGTTAAACTTATGGGCCTAAAATCACTAACATCGCAAGCATTTTTCGTTTTCGGAAGTGGTACCACAATCGCCGATTTCCAATCATTTGGAATTATCGACGTATTGAGAGAAACGTTGAATAATTTGGAAAGCGGATATGACAGGATACATTTCAAGAGCTTAAGGATATAAGTGGGGATATCGTCAGGACCAGCTGACACGCATTTAGCTAACCTTGATAGCTCTATCTCAACTTCCTCCATCGTGATAATTATATATGGACTCTGACAGATTGATGAACCATTACAAATATTGACTTTATAAGCATCATCCCTACTTAACGATAGTGCAAACACATCAGCGAACGCCTCAGAAATTTTCATAGGGTCTTCAACTAATTCGTTTCCGATATGAATGCGTCGGACACTAGAATTAGATACTCTTGATCGACAAACATAATTCCAAAATCGCTTGGGTGTGTGTCCTAAAGACATAGCAACATCATTCTCGTACAAGTATCTCTTTTTTGATTTTAAGCGATTGCATTTATTGCGTATTAGTTTGTACTCACTATATAAAGCATCACTCTTACTACAGAGACTCCACGCCTTATTTCTCAACCTTATACAACGCTTTAGTTCGCTATCAAACCACGGAGGTTTATCAGACCTCTTACGCTTGGAAAATACACGTATGGGAGCAAATTCGTCTAGGACTTGAATTACCCCACTTTTGATAGACTGCCACATGCTCTCCACATCACCATCATTACTTACAAAAGAAATCCTTTTAGCATATTCAATTATCTCATTATCTGGGATAACTTTCCGTACTCGCTTCTCAACAATCTCTACACTGTCTGATCCGGTCGAATTAGTAGGAATCAGAAACTTGACCACCACATGATCGCTTGAACTAATTGGGGGTTCTTTGTCAATTGAAGAAATATCATATTCAAGTCTAGTAAACAGCAGGTCAATCTTCGAGGATGATTCTGCGGAGAAACGAGTATCAAAATGAACATGTTGAATAAGCAACATTTCATCATACAATAAATTACATAACGACATAGTATATTTATCATAAGTTGCAATACTGGAGAGGGCGGAATTGTATGAATGCATGTTAAAATCACCAAAGATAAAAAATTTATGGCACTTGGGTATATTCTTAAGGAAATCAATAAGAGCGAACGATATTGCGCCCGGAGCACGATATACTATACATAAAGTAATAATAGCACTCCCAGATTGCGTAATACTCAACTGTAGAGCCTCGGCAGAGCATGAATCATCAATGAATTTTACGGCTGAACTAACAATCAAACTCACATGCACATAGAAGGCAACTCCACCACCGCGTCCATGGGCTCGATCAGATCTATAAAGAGCGAATTCAGGTATGTGAACCATATCATCAGATATGTCAGGATGAAACCAACTTTCACAAACTCCAAAGACATTGACATCATGACAACGTATCCAATACCTAATCTCATCCAACTTATTAACTGCGCTACGTGCATTTGTAAATGCAATTTTCATGGAAGACGAAACATCTCGACATGGACTAGCTGTTGCTAGTACGGTAATCAAAGATCCACACATGCTAGAGGATACCGATCTATCTACAGTTCTAATGGTTTCCAACGGACAAATGGCTTTCGACGAACAACTCGAAAATTTCTAATGCATAGATCTTTCTCGCCTAATAGTAAACGCTTGTGAAGCTCGTTCCTCGCATTTTTCAGTTTTGAACGATCGTCAAAAGATAGATCTCTCAAAATACGTATTGAGTTTTTTTTCGAGACGATGAGCCCGACTAAATATATAATTTGCATGAGTTGACGAATCTACCACAACCTTTAACAATCGCGGTATGTTTGAACTGTTTGTTCGCCTTCCCAGCCGGAACAAACTTCTAACCACAATCTCCTTAGCTATATCTTTATCGTTAGCATGGAATATTTTATTCAGAACTCCTCTTATCGCACTAACATCATCGTTTACTCGCTCCTGTGACACAGAAGAATTTGATTCAGATAGATTGGCGAAAAGAATGCACCTGTCCCTTGAAGCGCTTCGATTTTTCTTATACACTCTGTGAGAACTATTGAACTTAGAAGACACAGAACTGGGTAACTCGTCCTGTGAAAGATTATCAGTAGGTTCATTGAGCTTAAGTGAATTCTCATGTACACGCACTGAGCTTGCCGTGATGCTGTTTTCAATCAACCGTTCTTCCAATGCCGATTTTGTTTTTCGCAATATACGAACGTTGTTTCTAGGACTTACCGTTCTATCACAGGTTACATTTGAAGATGCGATACCAGATTCAAGTTCAACGGGTAAGTTAGTTATTTCCTTGAAATGCTGCGATTCGTGAACGGAATCATCCACATCAAATTCACATACTTCCATAGTGTGTTCATCACCGTGAACACCAACATGTGATATATTTGCCTGTCCACTAACGCATCTCATTTGCATGAACCTAGACGCACAGCAAAATCCACATATATATTTCTTGATAGTGTAGCTGTTACGCAACGAAGTTAACAGAGAAACTGTCGTCCAAACACTGCAGCCGGGAACATCACAAGCCACCTGCAGACTACCGTATTCCTCTTCGCTACCAGTGATATGTGATGCATCATGTTTGCTATCAGCCTTAGTTTGCCCATTCCTATAAGTATCGTTTTTATTTTGACCTTTTTTTACCATTTGTGAAGAAAAATCACAAATATGATATGCGCACTAGTCAGAGCCCTTGTATCTCGGGATGACTGCTGGAAAGTCGATTGTGTGTTTAAGATTTGTAAGTAGTTCTTTTAGTAAGTAATTTGTATGTTATTTTATTGTAAGTAGTTAATGGGTATCAAGATAGTTTAAACTTGTATGTTATTTTATCTCAAATGTAAATAGTTATTTGTTAGCAGCTTAGAATTTCAAACTCATATGCCTCTTCCTAAATTCTGTTGGTATAATAATATCTTATTTACAAATCCTGCTAGCACAGATTTTGCCTTTATTAAGTTTAGATCATTGCCCTGTAGTTTTAGATTCATTTCATTAAATAAATTAAACAAATCAGTCAAATATGCTATATCAACTATTGATTCGTTTAACTTTAGGTGTATTGGATCATCTCTTTCGATAAAAAATTCAATGACAGAGCTATATATATTCAAAACTCTATTCAAACAACAACCTTTTGATAACCATCTAACTTCGTTGTGGTGCAATAAGGAATTGAATTCTTCGTCGTTTTCGACACAAAGCTGCTTGAATAATCTTGAACTAAATGAGCTGCTCTTAATCTTGTTTATAGCTTGAATAACATAACACAGAGTTTGATGGGGGCTATTTTTAATATTTCTCAAAAACAACCCCAATTTCCCTTCAAAAATAGCATGGGGGTCGCCTGTGGCATGGGGTCGCCCCTGGCGCGCCACAATAAATTTATACACGTATTGTGATTTCAGTAATATTATAGCGATTTGTGTTATGTTTTAAAAGGGTATTTTAAAATGAAAACTAAAAGGATAAATTGTAATTGGCTATTTCGTGCTTACTTATAATCTTAAATATGTGTTGTTTATTTGTAATGAAGATGAAATTTACATTTTTTTCACCGACCCCCACCTCTCTTTCATGGACCCCCTTTTAATCAAAAATTCTCTACCGCCCCCTGAATCGTCAAACAGGCCCAAAGGGGGCGTTACGGACCACTTTGAGAAACACTGGATTAAATTCTTCTTAAACGCTAGTCTTCCAAAGACTAGCGTTTTCTGAAGAGGTCAATCGCATTTTGAAAATTCAAAAATAATATTATTTTTCTTAATATTTTTAATAATTCGTGAATCGTACATTATTTTATTTTTTAATGATTTTTTTATAAAAACGATAATAATTTTACAATTAGAAAGGTTACCCGCAAATGGGTCCTTTTATTAATTAATTTATGCCCACTTTAATTAATAATATACCCACTTAATCGATATTACATCACAAAAGTATACAATTTATGTTAAACTATTGACTTTTGTAAATCTATTTTAAGCTCTTGTTTTTCGTAGTAGCAGAATAAAAAAAGAATTCAAGACTAAAAGATTCATTCATTTTCACTCAGGTCTTTCACTTTTTGACAGAAACTAAGAGAAAGGAGATTAATGTCACATCGCTATTAGCTCACCTTTTATTTAAAATTCAAACGATTTCATTTGTTTCTAACACAAGGTAAATTTAAAAAATATAATATTTACTTTAATATAAACGGTGAAACTTGTTTTTGATAGTCGATACCAAATAATTAAGTAATGCTACGCTGTTTAATCGCTCTTACCTATTAGGCTTCTTGAAATATAGTTGACCATAAGTAAAGCACGTAAATCCAATCTAATATAAATTTGGGGTTGAAGACCTCAATTGCAATTTTATACTCAACCATTGGCTTTGTCATCTCAAAATGACAACGCCAAGTCTTTCAAAGACTGGGTTACCATGCAACCCTGTCTTTTCGTAGCCTGAAGTTTCGGAATTTGACAGTTCAACGTCAGATGATAGCAACATTTGTGCATGAGCGAGCTCAACACAGCGTTGTGTAGAACATAACGATATTGTTGCGTAATGCGAATTCCCCATCTTTGGTATTCCGCTAGGTGTTTCTCAGTTTTAGCGTCCCTGAGTTCTTTGTTAAAATTAGCTTATAAATTAGTTTTTATTTTAAGACATCAGTCAAACAGTTAAAGTGTTGATAAAGTTATATTGACTATTTAAAATTTGGGTTGCTGGAATTAAAAATCAGCAATCGCTAATAAAATTACTCTCAACACTATTTTCTAACGAGGATGTGAATCCATCAGCCTCTTATACTGCCAATTATAGTTAATTCATGAACAGTATGATCGGAGATAGCTACTACGAGATTATTCTGTTCCATTTAGAATTTATATAATTTCAAAACTAATTAATTTAATTCAAAGCGAAAATATGCCACTATTAATTACAATTTAGCAAAATCAAATGATATATCTACATTATATCGATTCTCTAGTACCTGCTTACGTTCAAGTTTTAAGAATTAAAATGATATTTACAAAATCACCATAAGAACGATCAGGATTAATGATCATATTTGATCATTAATCAAATATGTTCAAAATCCTGGGTCCAAAAACTATTTTTTCGCTAATATTGCTTATGCCATTGAAGGAGCTCCATTGAAGTATTATTAAGATTGAAAATTGTGCACCAAATGTCCAAACATTTATTTAAAGAGCATAAATTGACATGATATTTTAATTTAATGATATCTGATATTTTAATGTTACTAGGACAATCATTGTCAACTACAAGAGAACTCTTAACCTTGTTCTCAACACTTAGTTGCAAAGTCACAAATCACTGTGGATAGTCATAAATGTTACATATAAAATATAGTCATTCCTTACCTTATAGAGAATGCCCGTCAATTGTGAAAATGTAAATAATGAATAATTTAAAAAACATTCTGCCTATAGAAGTTAGATGTTATCACAATATTTAAATTAATTCTACATCTTTGATGCGATTGTGGACTTCAGCAACCTTTTAGCTTTTATGATTCCTATAAAAGCTAAAAATAGTAAACTAAACTTAGAGTCAAATTTCTGCATGAGATTGTAAGTGAGTTGCGGTATGTAGCCCATATAATTGTTATTTCCGACCTTATATTTAAGTCCTTATATTTGCGTTACTATTTTTATATTAATTTACTAAATATATTACCCGTTGAAAGATATTTCTGACGAGTGTCGAAGTATATGTAACTATAGGTTCAATAAACTTATAGTTTATGCCTATTGTGTAATCAAATAGTTATTATACCAGTTCAATTAATGCATATTTATTAAAAGAAAATGCCGATCAGAATTTAAGAAGAGCACTTTATTGTGCTAAACTCAAAATAATATTATAATAACGTGATTATAATGTATTTTGGGATTCGTGATTATAATGCATTGGTACTCTCCTATGTGCAAAGTTAAATAATAATAAAGTTAAATTAAAAAATCACTAAATTTAACTGAACTCGGGCCTAATATTATTTAAAATTGATGCAATCACAATGTTCACTGATCGCATTGATATTTTACTTAAAAAATGTCATAATGTGTCATAAAGTGTCTATTTAATGTCATAAAATGTCTATTTTTATAAAAAAATCTCATATTAAATTACTTGCATTTTAGTGAAATTGTATGTAAATACGAATAAGGCAAGATAATAATTATCTAGTGTTCAATTAATATATAAGGTATCCATTCCATTAAATACATTGATAAAGAAAAGTATAATTATCGGCAACCCTAATAATTTTTTAATGGTAAAGAGGGCGTTCCGTGTTTAAAAATATGTAACTGTACGCTTCAGCAACTGAATGAAATTGTTATAGTAATTATAAACTTCACGTGATAGTAAAGTTTATAAACTACAACTTCACGTGATAGTGAAGCGAGACTTGATGTCGTGTGCACGGGTCTGTTCGGAAGACGAAGCGAGCGCGTCTTTATGGACGTCGCTGTATTCAATTGTCATGCTGCTTCTTATTCTGAGAGATCGCCTTCATCAGTCCACAACTATCACGAGTCGCGCAAAAACGCCCGTTACCTTGAACGTATTGTAACTGTGGAGAGGGCCCAATTCACACCGATAGTGTTTTCATCTTCTGGAGGCGTAGGAAAGACCGGAGATTGCTT
Organism: Pomphorhynchus laevis; assembly: GCA_012934845.2. NCBI lineage: Eukaryota > Metazoa > Acanthocephala > Palaeacanthocephala > Echinorhynchida > Pomphorhynchidae > Pomphorhynchus > Pomphorhynchus laevis. The sequence continues at coordinate 39,600 of WNNJ02001574.1, read as the reverse complement.
TCTGAAGGCATTAGCCAGGATGTTGGCCAATAAGCGCGAAATAGACTATGCGACGTGTATCGCACTTATCCGACGAAGGATAAGTTTCTCCCTTGCGCGATCAACTTCTATGTGTCTTCGCAGCCCCCGCTCTGCATTTCACCGGTTCGAGCACGGACAGCAAATCCATTCGGGGATAATTAGTCGTGGATCCGCTACGGATGACTGAGATTTTAATGAAGATTCTTAAATTTAATAATTATATTAGAGCCCATTCGCGGGTAACTTTTTGATTGTAGTTTTTAATTGCATTATTATTGTTTTACAATGAAAACTTGTGCATTAAAGAAATTATAATATTTATAAAATATATAATAATTTTTTATATTTATAATAATTTTTGCTAATAATTAGTAGATCATTAAAGAGTATGTATTTACAAAGAAGATACAAGAACAGATAAAAAAAATCTACCCTTCTATGATAGGCGAAATGATAGATATTAAATTCTACGAGATGGCAGCAAACTCATTCGAGGAGGTAAAATGATGAGATATAATAGGCGATCAACTTCGATGGGTCTGATAGCAGCGCAAACCAGGCTATTCGTTCTGGATCCGCTTGCGATGTGTCACATAGTAAAGGGAATTGGTATCCAAGGGACTGTGTTGAAATGAATGCTTGACAAAGTCATAGGATCCATTCAATCATGATATGGACAATGCAAATCGGTCGGTCCACTATAATGATTGTCACGCAAAGCATTAATGTTGTGGTGAAACTCATTTCTGCATGACATCGTGGCTACATAATCTCTACTAAGGCAATTCAATACTCTGTTGGATAGGACATGCGGATCAAGACAACATTAGAAAACTTTACCTTGAATTGCTCGTTACTGATATTCTGTTTTTTAAGTGTTGTGTTGTACAATGAGCGGGCAGAATAAAATTTTTCGGTTAAAGCTCGCTATACATAATAATCAATATGAAATAAAAATAAATAAATTTAATCTGTAAAATAAGCATTTTTGGTGAGCAATATTGAAGGGATGAAAGATGTTTCTCGAAAGTAGTCGAAAATCGCGTTAAAAATATCATATTGAATTCATAGTCAAATGTAAGCTCATTTATTAATAGGATTGGATAGGCAATACATAATAGTATATATACAAATTGCGGTATTTTTGAAATCCGCTATCCATCATCAATAAAATTAGCATATGAAGGCAAAGAATTTATAAAGGATAAATCTGGCTGCATATTTTTTATATTAAAAATTAATAAAATTAATAAATAATAAATTAAAGGAAAATGAAATAAAATATGGAATTATAATTTTAACAAAAAATGCGTGTTTTGGAAATATATTATCATTTTTTTATAGATTCGTAATTTATATTTTATAAATTTAAAAATCAATAAATTAATAAATTATCAATAAATTAATAAATAATAAATCAACGAAATGAACTAAAATATAGAATTCTAAGTTTTGCTAATATTGCAGTTTTTTGAAGATAAATTATCAATTGTTTTGTCATTATTGAAATTTATATTGATTAAAAATCAATCAATTAATAAATCAATAATTGATAAATTAATAAATAATGAATTAAATAATAATGAACTAAAATGTAGAATTCTAATTTTTACAAAACGTACAGTGTTTTAGTAAGAAATTCTCAATTGCTTTGTCATATTTGGGGTTTATATTTTATACATTTAATAAATACAAAATATTTTAAATATTTATTTATATTTAATAAATATAGAATATGTTAAAATAAAAAATTTAAAAATGTCACAAGTTCCTTAGTGATTTTTTAAGTTGATTCTACATTTTAAGCTTTGTCTAAAATTTTATCTTCCAGCAGTATCACGGGAACGACGATCTTTTTATACCTTAATTAATATATAGAAATTACCTGTTGCAGAATCGATTTAAAATTGCACATTAATGTATTTTCAACAAAATAAAAAAGTATATCAACTTATAGTTTACAGCGTACAACAGTATAGTATTTGTTAATTTTGTAGTAATAACTGTTGATACTGTGACCTTTGTGGTTCTGGGACCCAAAATTCGTATGTCAAAATTAAAGGAGATATAGTCTATGTCATGATAATTGGATTTTTCCATCATAAAGACAGATAATTGCAAATGACGGGATATTTATGTGCTCAGATAAATAGGTAAATTTAGTTCAAAACATTGAAATGGGATAATATCTACATGCACAGACGATATAGACTACGGCTGGAGAACAATAAAGAGTATAGAGAAGTCATATTGTCTACTTGCTGTAATCAGCTAAATCAATTTTAGTTTGACTGTTAGAGGTTTTTAAGCTGTCAAACCTTTTCAGTCAAATGCACTATTTACAATCAGACTGAAAATGATAAGAGAGTATAGTAGCTTTTCTGTATTGCAAGTATTTCCTAAGTTTGCTATATGGCAACTTCATCGGTAAAGAACGAATTTTCGCTTTTAAAATTAGTATTTTAATTGCAAGCTAACTCCTTAAGCAACCGAAATATCATGCAAATTGAGTTCAAGTGTTGAATAAATATTAAAAGAAATACTTTTAATACTTTTAATGTTGAAAAAATCTTATACAAAATAAATACAAATTTTTAAATACAAATATTTATTTATATTGATATAAATAAATATTTATATTAATATTTATATTAATAAATATTAATATAAATATTATTTTTAATAAATATTATTGGCAAATTTTTATGGATGGATAATAAATAATATACTTTGTATAAGAATAAGATACTAAATAGTTTTATCAGAGGAAATACATCATTAGCATGTATTTGGCCCCGCTGCTATGTTGGGTAGAGGAGTTAGGGGCCTAAACCTGATAGCATAGCAGTTGCTCCTGATGACCTCAAATTCTTATTCTGATACAACGTCTGTTATTTATTAGCCAATTCATAAAAAATGACTTTTATTTTAAATTTCAATTTTTTATTTTAACTTGATTTAAATAATGAAATTTTAAGAATTGCAACAATTTGTAATGATATTGGCTTTCTTCAAAATCATTTAAATAATTTAATAGATACATATTTTAAACTAGGTTACTATAAAAATAACATCAAGCAGAAAATAGTAAAATATATAAATCAACACAATAATATAAAAAATAAAGAGCATTCATGCATACCATATAAATTATTTAAATCATTTAATAGATACATATTTTAAACTATATAATTATGTTCATAATTTATGTTTATATAATTTATACATATTTTATACATATTCCGAAACCTGATAGCATAGCAGTTGCTCCTGATGACCTCAAATTCTTATTCTGATACAACGTCTGTTATTTATTAGCCAATTCATAAAAAATGACTTTTATTTTAAATTTCAATTTTTTATTTTAACTTGATTTAAATAATGAAATTTTAAGAATTGCAACAATTTGTAATGATATTGGCTTTCTTCAAAATCATTTAAATAATTTAATAGATACATATTTTAAATTAGGTTACTATAAAAATAACATCAAGCAGAAAATAGTAAAATATATAAATCAACACAATAATATAAAAAATAAAGAGCATTCATGCATACCATATAAATTATTTAAATCATTTAATAGATACATATTTTAAACTATATAATTATGTTCATAATTTATGTTTATATAATTTATACATATTTTATACATATTCCGAAACCTGATAGCATAGCAGTTGCTCCTGATGACCTCAAATTCTTATTCTGATACAACGTCTGTTATTTATTAGCCAATTCATAAAAAATGACTTTTATTTTAAATTTCAATTTTTTATTTTAACTTGATTTAAATAATGAAATTTTAAGAATTGCAACAATTTGTAATGATATTGGCTTTCTTCAAAATCATTTAAATAATTTAATAGATACATATTTTAAATTAGGTTACTATAAAAATAACATCAAGCAGAAAATAGTAAAATATATAAATCAACACAATAATATAAAAAATAAAGAGCATTCATGCATACCATATAAATTATTTAAATCATTTAATAGATACATATTTAATAAATAATAAATACAATCAAACATAAAATGGTAAAATATTTAAATCAACAAAATATTATTAAAAATAAATTTAAACTCTAAAGCGGAAAATTTTAATTGATAAATAATAAATAATATACTTTGTATTAAAAAATATACCATTAATTAAAACTATTATTTTATATCGTAAAGATGACAAGCAGTTCCTCCTATACACTAATATATTTAAGTATATTTTCAAATATATATCAAATATTAACATTAGATTAACATCAAATAAAACTAATATTAAATTATATCGTAAAAATGGCATTTAAATTTACTAGAAAAATAGTTTTTCATAAACATTCAAGCATGCGATAAAATATTAAATATATTAAACTAAATATTGAAATTTTAAAAATTGCTTGTGTAATTATATTGGTTTTTTAATAATTGCAACAATTTGATAGATACATATTTTAAACTAAGTGTGTTATAAAATTAAATCACTCAGAACCTCGTAAAGTTTATAAATCTACAATATATAATTAACAAATGTAAATTCGTAGGCGGAAATTTGTATAGCTGGATAATAAATAAACTTTGTGTTAGAATAAGATATTTGATAATCAAATTTCATTACAGGAAATGCATAATTAGCATGTATTTGGATATCCTGCCATACTGGGTTGATAAATATCGGCTGAAACTGATAACATAGCAGTCCATTCTGATGACCTTTAATCTTAATTCTAATATAAGCTACAATTGATTTGTAAATCAATTCATTAAAACACTGGATTATATTTATAGTTTAAAAGTTGAGTTATAAAAATCTTAAGCTATAAATTGTAAAATATATAATATTATTATATTTTTACATTTATTGCAAAATACGTTGACTCAATTTACTGATCTGACATTTATCAAATCTGTGGCAAATAAAGCGACAAAGTTAATGAATTTTTATTAATGATTAATCATCATCCTCCAGTATCTTTAAAAATTTATTCAACTGCGTTAATCGAGAAATTCCTTACTCATAAGCAGTTCATCGATTTCCAGATATCTGGCCGTTTACTAAAACCCTTGCGCATTGCACTTGATCCTAATTCATTAAATGTCTTATCGAACATGATCGTCGATAATCTTAGTGTGATGCTGAGAGATTTGGTTAGTCCTATATTTTCTCCATTTTGTACATGATTTCCCGTCTTATTTGTTAAACAAATGTGAACCGTCATATGACTTTATGACGTTCTCTATGCTGATTACTTCTTGATTAAAACGCAGCCACTTCAAAACGCAGCCACTTCAATACGCAGCCACTGCTCTAGCTCATATAAACTCCTTGAAGTGGATTTTTTAGTTATAAGTTGTAATCGCATGACAAGATTATTTTAAATAATCAGAACGTTGATTTTCAGCAGCCAATACATGCATTTATGGGTTCTATTGACGAGTATACAGACTTGAAAATAAATATGAGAAAATTATCATATCAACTTCGCCAATTAAGTCTCAGGGAAAGCTTTCTTTTAAAGGTGCCCTTCATTATATTCATGTCATGTAACTATCAGTTTTGTCGTATATACTTTCAGCAATATGGTCAGACCTCACAACGTCTCATGAGACGTTGGGTTCATTTAAAATAAAAATAAAAAAGCTGGATCCTTAACGTACATGTCCACAGTGTATACACAATTAAGTTGGCTGTATCCATGCGCTTCTAAACAGGATTTATAGATGATTTATTTGAACGCATCTCACGACAAGTTCTGTCGTACCGTCTACTTATTCATCAACGTATAGATATTTGCTTGTGCTTTTATGTGGCAAAACATTTAAATCTTTATCTCACGTATTTAAGTGACCTATGTTAGCGACAAAAAGCGTTAAAGTTTATTTATGCGTTAAGCTTATGTCTAACCATCTAAGTCCCTATTTGTCTGCTGGGAACTCGAGCTTCGATCAGATATGGTTCTTTGAAAAGATAATTCGTTGCTAGTGATATTTTATATAAGTTTCTCTTTTTAAAGAGAAACATACTTTTCTCTTTTTTTTCTTGTTTTGATTGGAAATATATATATATATATGAAAATAATACATATTTATTAAAATATAATCAAAATATAATTATTTTACTTATATAATTATATTTATTAATATATAATCAATATTAATAATATTTATCCTGATCTATAAATATTTATTATGCCTGAACATTTAGGCGAAAACATCTAAAAATAAGATTTAATTTTTTCTAGGGATGCCTCGCCACACGAGTTTAATCTTTCAAAACATATCGTTATTTATTCTAAGATAATAATGTTTTTTGATTAAATACAGAATGAATACTATGTAGGTAACATAAGTAAAGAAAACCGGATATCATATTGCGGGTTTTGACCTTTCATTGGTCAAATTCATCAATTAGACTCAATTTTGAGTCTTGAAGATAAGTTTATCAGATAAGATATAACTGTTCTTGATTTGCAGAATAAAATTATTTAGGTCTGTTCAATGTATGAATGGGAATTGCTTTCGTATTTTATTTATAGAGTTTATGATCACGTTAATAAATTAAACATGGATTATTTTTATAAGCATTTTTTTCTTTTCTTTTATTTTTCACAATTTGCAGCAGCAATTCGCCATGCGCTCAAGAAAACCAGTTTGTGACAGAAATTATTGATAGCACAATATACTAAAATGCAGAAATTATTGATATCAAGATAGCACAATGCATTATTACATACATTCACCACAAGTTTTTGTCTGTTCTTTTAATCATGCAGAATTGCTTTCCATTCCATTCTTTAATTATTGTCTGCAAGCAGATATTTCTTTTAATGTTAGGCATTTAAGCGTTCAATTGTTCTAGTTCGTAGTGTCAGGTTGATGATCTTAGTCAAGAATGCATACGTGACTGTATCATATTTTGGTTTGTGTGTGATTTAGTGGACTTTTGCAATAAGTTTCGATATTTTCGTCTTATAAATAGTTGGATTTTTCGATATTTGATCGCTTATTATTATGCGTTGAAGGTAAATTACTTGTATTGGTTGATGTTTTCAATTTTATTGCCACGAAATGATATTTGAAATTCATTGTCTTCTAAAAATGATCGATAAAAAATAATCGATAGTCTAACGCTATCGATTATAAACATTATACGAAGAGGTTAACTATTTCTTTGTCAATTGTAAATTTTATTTTTATCGTTATTCTTTTAAAAATTATCTCATCAATGAATGGTTACATTTTTAACGAACTTTAATTTAAATGAATCGTTCAGTTCAATTATTATTTAATTTCTCGAAGTTTAAAAGATAATTATCTAATTCGTTATAATCTTAGCGGATTTTTAATTTGTTGTTTTTATAAAGATCTCGATTGAATTTAAAATATCAATCTAATTTGTTATATTATCAAATATTTATTCAAGTCCGTTAGCGATTTTTTCTGAATTTCTAATATTTGTTAATATAAAGTAATATATAAATATTATAAATATTTTTACAGTTAAATACTAAATTCTGACAATTGAATGGAAATTAATGAAATTGTTTAATTACATTGATTAATTTTCATTTCAGGTAATCATAAAATGAATTCCAATCATATTTTCAGAAAGTAACTTGCAGAAATTGCGTTTACTTAAATTAATCTTTTAATTAGCTAAATTCAATCACATTTATTAAGCTTTAATTGGTGTGCTTAAATATTCGGCTTATACATTTGGTTTACGTAGATGTCCATAATAAAGCGACTTAATACATGAAAATATTAAAATATTAAATGCGTTTTGATGTTATGCAAAAATATACACCGGAAAAGTCTTTTATTAGAGAAAAGACTAGTCTTTATACATAAATATACACCGGAAAGGACTAGTCTTTTCAAAAAGAAAAGTCTTTTTGTTTTAACTAAAACAGACTAATCGTTTCGTATTAATTAAACTAAATTGTCTGAAAAATAACGGTCATCAGCAATGATAGTCACCAGTTTAATTAATATTTTTAATTAGCTAAATTCAATCAATAAGTTTAAACATTTGGCTTATACATTTGGTTTACGTAGATGTCCATAATGAAGCGAAAGAATGCAGAAACCAGTTACATCAAAGGGGAAGTGTGTATATTGCTAGAGTTCGCTGTCACCTTTGATTTCCATATAATGTTGATATTCACTGGCTAGTGTCACTTGGTGGTATGCTGAGCGTAAATATAATTTTGTGAAGATGTGGATTTGTGAAGTTTCTTGATTACTTCTGGAATCAATTGAATCAAGAAAGCACCAAAGGTTGTAAACTTATTGATAGTTGACGCTTAAGCAACAACTAGTCTGCGAATTTCATCATCTCGTTTTTACTATTACGATCTGCGATCGCTATTGTGAGCGATAATTAATGATGAATCCTTCCTATAATAGGGCGTACCTGGATTCTGCGACGGCATACGCTGGAGGTGTCATATACCATTACAATGCTCACAAACTTTCTTCTTACATTACACAAATGCCGTCCATGGAGTGTTGTCAATCTGAACCAATTGCACTGACGTTGTAAGAGGCTTTATATTCATGTTTTAACTTAAGGACTACAATTACAAAGATTGTAGTATTATATGTACGAGGATTACCTGTAATAACATTGTGGGTTGACATCATTGCCTTATCGATTTCGAATGTATTCATAGTGTCTTTGAGAGTAAATAGTTTGTTATTTTTGATATGAAATCATCGGGAGTTACATTTGTTGGCAATTTAACTGACCTGACTGACGTACCCGTTAATACTATGATCGCTAGCTTGTTTTAACGAAAAAAATTACATCTTTTCACTTGATATGTTATTATCGCCGGTAAATTTTTCACGTAAGAATGCCACGGCGTGACTTAAATTTGTTTTCTTCGCTACCTGATCTAGAGTTAGTAAATTCTATTGTACTTCATCTTATTATTGTGCGGCTTTATCGTCGACTGTCGAAAGCAGATGTTTTTAAGGCTCGATTTCGGAAATACTGAAGTTATCGGTTGAATTTAGCCGGTATTCTCGGACATAATAATATTTAAAAAAACATTATTAATAAACTCGATTTACAAGTTACTGTTCTACAGTAATAAATTCTGACATTTATTGGTTATTCTTCATTAGTCATGCTGATCGGCATTACTCCGGCATACGACTGAACATAATATCGTGGAACGGGGCGATCACAAACAAGCAGACAGTGTCGTGATATTTCACGTGCCATAAGGGACGTTTTATTACGTGATTTTTAATAATAAAAAATGATAAAAGTATAGTTATTACAGGAACAAAGAAGCAGAAATTATCCTTTATTTGATAAAAAAAATTCTATATTTCGATAGCTCTTGCTATCATCATCAGGATTTCAATAAAATGGATTACATCAGAATTACAATATTTTATTGTAATCCTGATGATGATAGCGGGAGCTATCGAAATATAGAATTTTTATCAAATAAAGGATAATTTTTTCTGCTTCTTTGTTCCTGTAATAACTATATCATTGTAATGGAAGAAGATTATGGGTTTACTATTTATTATCAAACTTTGCTATAATGTCACATTTACAAAAACGCATAAAAATACATTTGTCCAAAATGCATTAAAAGAATTCCTGAGATTTTAGAAATACTAAATTAACAAAATTGATATAAGAACGTGTTTTTGAAAATAAATGTTAAATAAAAAATGATTTCACAACTGTACATTACATTTAAAATCTCTTATCTTAGTCATTTATGCATTCTCAACTATTATTAACGTTAATGAATGGATCATTATTTAAGAAATACATTAAATAATTTTATTTATAATTTTTATTAGCTAATTTATAAATTTTATTATCGCATCGCTGATTAGTTCGGCATGTATTAATTGTTAATAAATAATAATTATGAATAACTATTTTTATATTAAGGCAATATTTAATTTATCAAGTATTAATTTTATATCGCGCCAGATCTCTCGTTTAGAGCCCCTTGGGACTTGATACCATTGTGTGATATGCATCAATTCTACACTTACGAGCCTAAAATCGTTGATTTTAAAATCACTTTGTGGGAGTCCTAATGCCTTCAAAACAGATTTCGTGATGGTTTACAATTGTATATCACATGTACATTAGCTTAATCCATTTGTTGTGGGACTGAAAATGGCATGGGATTAATTCCAGCATATTCTTTTAGATTTGCTCATACGATTTTATCATACGATCTACTGGATTGCACTCAAATCTTCCTCCTTGGCTTCATAGAGATGTACGTTATTCATTCAAAGAAAAGAAATTATCATATTTAAGATATGTAAAGCGGAATATAAGTTTCGAATCATTTAAATCTAAATGAATAAGTTCACGGCCCTGAAACGTGTTTAGCAAGGTTAATTTGAAAAGCGTCTTTTGTAACTAAGCACAATATACACGCACTTTTTGGCTACGTAAAACTCTAAATACAGTAGTGGATCAATTGATTCACTTGTGGATAGTGATGATACTATTCATATTAATGAAAAGGATATTGCAAATACATTTGCTAGTCACGTTCTTGTGCCAGCTTCCCGTGATAATTTGAGTAGAATCTCTGTTTCTGATGACAGAATCATCGATGAGCTTGCTTGTCTGAAATCTTCGAACTCTCCATGTCCGGATTCCCTACCTGCAGTGTACTTAAAAACTGGCACCTGTAATTTGTTTTCCTTTATATGCAATTTTGCAGCATCGCTTTACACCAGATGCCCATGGTGTGGAAAACCTCTATAGTACGGCCCTTGCTTAAAACATGAAGTCGCTTCTATGTTGACAACTACATACCAGTTAGTATGACTTTGGATTTTCAAGAAACTACTTTGTCGCAGCATTACAAACTTTATTAAATCTATCAATGTGCTATGTAATAATCAATATGGTTTCAAAAGAAACCGATCTACACTCACCAATATTCTGATTGTAAATAGTTGATAATGATTCATTATTGATGAAGAAATATTGGAGCTTAATCAAAAATGAGAAATTTTTTGTTTGATATTTCGCTAACCTCTGTTATCATCTTCAGAAAATTACCAATTTTCTAAAGATGCTAACAGAGGTTAGCGAAATATCAAATAAAACTTTACTCCTTTTTGATCCATCGCCAATAATTCTTAATCTTCTGTGTGCTCAGACGGATTGGGCTTACTGGGTTGATAAGTGTATTAGCGTGGATGTCATATTTTTCGACTTCGAAAGCATTTGATCGGGTGGATCATGATATGCTAGTTTTGAAAATTCAAGCAATGGGTTTGGACCCTATCTTAATTCGTTGGATACACAATTTTATATCTAATCGTAAGTAAAATGTCGGTATAAATTGAACATATTCTCAAGAGTATGAGATTCAAGCGGGCGTACCTCATGGTTCGGTATTAGGACCGTTGCTATTCAGCATTGACATTAACGAACTAACGAGAGTATTGTCATCGTGCTCGTTGATATATACATATGATTTGAAAGTTTGGAGCACGAATCAAGCCTGTTCACTAGTTTTGAATACCCCCTTAGCAACACTGGGAAATTAGATCGCTTACCAAACCTATATAGACCATGCACCTTAATTTGTCCGACTAACTCACGGCTCGCATTTGCAAATATCCGAGTGAGTACTAAACGTAATGATACATATCAGTGTCAATTATTCTCTGCATGTCGTATGATGACGGGAACTTAGTAACATTTTGCATAATGAGGCATCGATTTCGGAAGGCGTGACGCGCTGTATTCGATAGATTCGCATTCATTGAATACCCACGAGTTAGTTGTTGGCAGATACACGTGGAGCTATTTGTTGATGATGTCTCGTGTACACTATTTGTAGATGGAGACTTGTGGACGCTATCTGTTGATTGTAATTTGAGGGCGTGATTTGTTGATAGAAACTTGTGAACACTATTTAGTGATGCATCCACGATGTGACGTGGCAATGAGTTTCACAACTTCATTTCACAAAGTGGGTCAATCGCGATATTATTATAAACCTTCCAATTTGTCTTGTGCGGACCATAATTGAATGACTCCTATGACTTTGTTGGACATAACATTCACAGATTCGTGAAAGTTATTTGTTAATAGAGACTAATGGATATTTTTTGATAATTAAAATATATCAAACTTCTACACATCAACCTATTGAAATTAATTATACTGTTTTTATTTTTTGTTGTTATAAAGCTGTATTTTGAAATTTACTGGGCTTGTAAGAGAATGTATATCCACAATATCCACTTTAATAAACATGTACTGCAATTTAATGAGGATATGGTGGAGTATTCAAGTCAAATAGCCAATTCCATATTTTATAGAGGAACTGATAAAATATTGCAGCATGTAAGGCTAAAAATGGTCGAGTTGATGCTATATTTGAGTTATTGCTATAAGGTAGGTGCTGATGACATATCTGCGCATTGTAACAGGTCATTTCTTTTTAAATCCGATGAGCGATACGATTTGCAAATTTGTTGGGTCTTAAGATCATCGATAAACCTGGCTAAACAAGAGCCATAGACGAATTTGTATTTCCAAACTTTTAAGGAAGCTACCCAGTTGCGGAAACGCTTGTCCAAATGTCGCAATTGATGCTAAAGCACTTGGTGGTTTTTTAAGACTCCTAAGTAGCATTAAAATTTTCATCTATTCTATTAGCTGCTTCATCTTCTTACCAGCCATTTATGTATATTGTGTGTTTCGCTTGTAAAATTAGGATATTGATCAATTTACGCAGTTAATTTTGCCCGTAATTAGCAGTGTATTACTCGGTCAACTGAAACACATATTCACTCATATCCAATCAAATATTCAGCACAATTGAAATCAATTATATTTCGAAATTAATAAAATCACAAATTTTCTTAGTCGTTTTTTAATTGAACTTTAATAAAACGGTAATAAAACAACATTTTTAGTCTGTTGACTTAAAGTTATGTGCACGATTGCATCTTATTTTCTAATCCGTTGTTGATAATCATTTTTAATCCTTTTTTATTATGCTTAATTAATTAATTAAATAATAAATTAATAATTTATTAGCAACCTTGCCAATCAGTCGTGAACTCTAGAACATCCAGAAAGCCTTATATCCAGAAAGCCTTATTCTTAAGAAAACCAATATTAATGATAAAGAAGGTGTATATCTAGATATGAACATTAAATTAACATTAACTAAAACTACTATTAATTTATATCGTAAAGATGACATAAATTTACAAGAAACATATTTTTGCATGAGCATTCATGCATACCATATAATATAAAATATAATACATTAAATAATGAAATTTTAAGAATTGCAACAATATGTAATGATATTGGCTTTCTTCAAAATCATTTAAATAATTTAATAGATACATATTTTAAACTAGGTTACTATAAAAATAACATCAAGCAGAAAATAGTAAAATATATAAATCAACACAATAATATAAAGAATAAATTTAAACTCTTAAGTGGCAAATTTTTATGGATGGATAATAAATAATATACTTTGTATTAGAATAAGATACTAGATAGTTTTATTAGAGGAAATACATCATTAGCATATATTTGGCCCGCTGCTATGTTGGGTAGAGGAGTTAGGGGTTGAAACCTGATAGCATACCAGTTGATTCTTATGACCTCTAATCTTTATTCTGACACATCTTCTGTTATTTATTATCTATTAGTCAATTCATAAAAATGACGTTTATTTTAAATTTCAATTTTTTATTTTAACTTGATATAAATTATAAAAAATCTAAAAACAATTATTTATTTCATTATTTAATTATTAAATTTTGATTTAGCATTATTATGTTTTGTTTAGTTTATAATTATATTAAATACGTTGACTCAGTTAGCTGATTTAATCATAAAGTATTATTTCATATTTTTGATTTGCCTAATTTAACGATAAAATAACAAAATATCTACAAATTTTGATAGAATGATTAGATAGTTAGTTGATTTAATCATTATAATATATAATATAACAAAAAATTTAAACAAATTTACGATTTTATTTAATTTTGATAGTTTGTCACCTTTCTCTTCAAGACTAAAGTCATATCTTAACATTTGTAATGCCGAATAACATATTAATTGCGTCTGTAAATGTTCAACCGTAAATTAAAAAGCAATGACATACGCCTTAATGTCGTTCTCTTAATTTTGAAGTTTATTGTGCACTTAAATTCACACAAAGTTTAATAACATTCAAAACTCTATATATAAAAATGGTAAATGTCTATTCTCAGATGTAAATCTTGTGCGTAGAGAAAAATTCGTAACATTCTAAAAAATAGCTATCAGTGAGTAGAGTTTTTAACGGGATCTATTGCAGCTACGTTTTTAGGTTATGTGCTTAAAAAAGACTTAATAATTTGTGCTAAAGCTACAGTTAAAATTTATGATGCTTTTAGTAATTTAATTAATTATTTTTAAATGCTATACGAAGGAACTGATAAATATCAATTTTCTGTTATTTTAAAAATACTGGCCATAAAAAGATTATATTATTTTACTACCACGGATCTTGTACGAGCAGTTAGTTCGCTAGTGCCTAATTATCTTCAAATAGTAAATAAGAATGATTTGCTAACTTTACAATGCTCACTTTAGAATATACTTCTCTAGTCTATGTAATTTAACATGATCATATTGTTTGCAGTTTGATTCTTTTGAAAAACTCAAAATGAACATTATACAATAATTTAATAATTTAATACAATAATTTATTTAACGTGGCAAATGCGTGCAAAATGCACGCTTACATGACCACTAACAAACAAAAAAAAGAACATAATTTAATACAAACATCTCTTGAATAAAAACATGATACGATTTATGTAGTTTGAGCTCTTCACAAACTCTTCAGTTCCGCCACGAGCGGCTTGTGTCCAAGCTCGCCACATCCTCCCCGCCGGCGTCTACCTGGCTTGTCTCCTTTGCCGTATTTGCAGCTGATTCGGTTGGCGCGTCCAATGCTTGCAACGGAACCCCACATGATTCGCTTTCGACTGATGATAGTCGAGTTAATATACCAGCGATATCATTGTATGGTTCAGTATTGAACATACGACGCTTCGGTGTTTCCATTATCGTCTGTAAGGCATCAGATAGTGGGTGGTTGCGTCCATTCAACGACGCTAGGATTGCCCGAGCATTTCCGCGCATGAGGGCCAACGATGCTCTTTGGAATAGGTGATCTACCGTTTTATGATATTCGATCCCAGTTGTGGCGGATATCTGTCTTGCTATCGATCGCATGAGACGTTCGCCTTGGTCGTTCCAGCCCCCATACGTCTCTACTACTGCCGGTATAAATTGATAACCAGCGGACTCCATACGTGCTCTATACTTCCTCTCCTTGACATTGACTGCATACATTGTCGCTGCATAGCCTGGCGTTATCGATGCGTTTGCTATGTACGCTGATTGTTGTGGATGTGTTACAGCGAAATCAACTGCACGAGGAGGGTCCCCATGAATCAAAACGTCTGCAGGTCGTTCACGAAGGTCTGGTATAAGGTTCCTTACCTCCAAAGCGACATGCATTCCTGCAGATTGAGCGGCATGAAAGACCACATCGCGAATTCCGTTGTGTCGCAGTCCCGGATAACCCCCATATTGGAAGGTCAGCGCATGTAGGCCGACTGAATCAGCGGGGAGAAAGCATCGCCCACACCGATCTCCAGGTGAAAATAGAGGCGCACCAAGCCAAAATCGAGTTAAGGCGCAAAACTGCGAAGGAGGAATGCCCATTCCGACCGCTTTATTTGGGACCACTCGTAACCAGGAACTGGCGTGAGGGCGTGACACAGCCAGCAATCGAGCTCTGTTGAAGTGGTGAACGTCCGTAAGCATTTGCTCGTGAACTTTATTATCGAGGAGCATTGATAGCTTGTGTTGACTGTCAGATTGCATTATTGGTGGTGATTCATGTAGTGAAGATAATCTCTCGATAAAGTCAGATAGTCCTGGGAAAGTATTGACAGAAAGTCCCCATTCGGCACATACCCTTTGTACATTGGCAATGTACGCACAAGGTGCATGCTTCAAAGTTTCGCGGATCCCGAAGCAACCCAACCTTAAAGGAAGCGTAATTTGGGTTCCCATCTGAGGGTTTAGTTGGACAGACGTCATCTAGCTAAAAGCGGAAATGGTCAAATCATCAAAACTTTTGTAAAACGTGTTGCCATAGTCAGGATCAATCGTTCTCATCAGGTGGTTTATTTTCGGGGCACTGGCGCAATGTCGCAGTAGTAAGTAAGTGACCTGTGTATCAGGAATGGTGGTTATCAAATCGATTTGACTTCTTAATTTTGGCAAATTTACTCTCATCAGCTGATCATTAACGAAATCTTGGCACCCTATAGGTGTGCCGAGCAAGCAAAAATTTTTACTTTCATTAAGTATTGGTTGAGATGCACATGCCTCTGAGAAAGTTTGCAAGGCTACGGCAGAGCCTATAATCTCGGTCTTTTGCCAGTTAAGGTCCAAACGGAGTAGAGCAAACTCTCTTTCTAGGTAAGCCAGCGCATCAGCTACTGCTGTGGGATGCCCTCCGATTATGCCGTCATCCAAATACCAGCGGTTTAAATGTATTCCATGTAAGCAACCAACCGAAGTGATGCAATCATTAATTGCCAATGAAAATAGATACGGTCATAAGGGATCTCCTTGTTGTACGCCTTGGCATGATCGAAGGGGCTCCAAATTTCCGAATCGAAGCAATGATGGCTCGGAGTAGCAGTATCTCAACCACGACATTAATTGCGGGACAGATCGTTGAATTACACTGAATATGGCATGTCGGCTGATAGAATTGAAAGCATTCCTGAGATCGACCTTAGCCCACACCCAGTCATCCTTATCGCGTCGTCGAGTGTGTTCATCTTTCACAATGTGTATAATGCTATCAACCCCGTTTTTAGTTGCTACACCGAGCTGAGTTGGTTGCAACACTGACAAAAAGACTGTGCTGAGTTTACGACATGCACATTTTGAGCAGAGTCGTCTAAGCATTTCCCCGGCCGCGATAGGACGCACTCCATCGGGTTCTTTCACAAGTGCAATAAGATTCGCACCACATAAGTATCTGGCCACAGATTCATGTCCTCCCCCACCCAAAAGGGTGTTCACAAGGGACGTAATTCGCTGCAAAAACGATCCAGACAAATCTGATGTTAGTAAATCTTGTAAATGCTCTGGGCGAAGTCCTAGGCAGCCGGACGCTGACGTCGAGGGAAATGAGAAAATGGCTGCCCTCACGAGACTGCAATCCACAATCAAAGAATTGACTTGAAAGCCTGCATCAAGGCAAGTATCCGATTGTAAACGATAAATCCCGTTTTGTGGGTGTAGATTAAGCAGTTTTTCACGAACTGTCTCATTGACCGGGGCCAATCCATTATAACATAGTCTTTTCATCGCTTTTCCGTAGTTGCCACGTCGAGCAAGAGCCACAGCTGAGTTAGTAGGGACATCTGCGGCGCGCGAAGCTTCGTAAGGTTTGGCGAGACTGGCAATAAGTTGCTCCAAAGGTGTGAAGGTGTACCGGCACAAGCTTTTTTTCATGTGACTTGCATTATTGCGCTGTGCACGCTGTGATGAGGACCTCTCGATATGAGTTGCAAAACATATCTTTGGGAACAATAGTAGACGTACCCATGACTCCTCTGTATTCAAAGAAAGTGCGTCCTTTAGTAAATCTGACATTATTTGTGCTGCCATTCCGCGTATTCGTGTAGGCAAATGAACTACAGTGCCTGATTGTCTTCTCCATCCCTGATGTAGACAATCGGTAGCAAGAGTATCCGGTGTTGAAGCTCCAATTGTATGCTCAGGCTCAACGCACTGTTCATTTTGAGCCAAACATGCGCGGCAAACCCACTTGGGAATTATTGCAGCTTGCTTCTTGGTCAGGCCAACACAAGATAAGTGGTGCCACGTAGAACATGTATCACATTCTATCAGGACCTTACGCCGATTTATCTTCATGCATATTGGGCATCTGCTCGTATCCGCTACGTTCGCATTTTCTTGCAAATGGCTACAGCCATTCGCTTTGAGTGTGCTGCAGTCGTGCGATAATTCCATAGCTGACGCGGATGTTTCCAAACTTGCGCGGTCTGTCACAGATAATTAGTTAATTGTTGAAATGGAATTGGATTTGGCGTTTGAAGCACGGCATAGATGTTGATCGGGGGATATGAATAGGCAGTTGATTCCACAAGAGGAGCAGCCACAACGAAGGAGCGGAAGCCAAAAGAGGTAGAGTAGTTTGGGACATGTAAAAGAAGGGAATTACGGGAACGCAGAGCACAATACACAGTACGAGAATTGTCGAGAAAAGGAAGGTTGAGAAATGAAGAGGTATGAGAAGTTACAAGGCGAAAAGCAATGATAAGAAGACGAATTTGAACACGACAATAAATGGTAGCCAATCAAGAGAAACAAGATAGTGGGATGTATGATCAAAACGACGAAGACGGAGGAGAACTCGGACGGCAGCGTTGATGATGCGTTGTAAAGGAAGAAGAGTGGATTTAGGTGAGTTGGAAAATAGACTAAGACAGTAATCAAGTCTTGAGAAAAGAAGAGAAGATATGAGAGTCATACAAGAAGGGAAATCGATCAATCTACGAACTTGACGGAGATTGCGGAGTATCAAGGTAGATGAGCGTACTTTATCACTAACGAAAGGTTTAAGTGAAAGTCGGTTGTCGAAATGAAAGCCTAGGAAAACGAGATTATCAACGATAGGAAGAATTGTAGAATTTAATGATACGGAAGGAGGTTCTACGCCGAAGCTTCGAGGTAGGATCCACATAATTTTAGATTTATCAGGATTCAGAGAAAGGCGAAGGGAAGAAAGATGATTGGAAATTGAGATAAGACTGCTAGAAACAGAAACACATGGAAGTTAAATTTATGAGAAATCGAAGACAAGTCACCGAGAAGAAGAGAGAAAAGCACAGGGCCTAATACGGAGCCTTGTGGAACACCGGTCGGGATGGATGAAGAATGGGAGAGAGAAGAGTTAGAATAGACGCGAAATGTACGGTTTGATAGAACATTGATGCAATATAACAGAGACTAGTTTTACCTGACCAAGCGAGCTGACTTTTAATTGAATATTGACACATATAACGTGATATTTACACAATCATATATTTAGATCGTTAAATCATTAAATCATATTAGATCATTAACGATCCAATATATTCGTATATTTAGATCATTAAATAATGACCGCCGCTAATGCCTCAATAACTAAAACCTCTATTTATATATTCAATGTATGTATGCTATTTAAATTTCTCGTTTTGACTTTGGGAAGATACATCTAAAAGGATTCTCCCAAGTCAACATATTCTAACATATCCTATCACACCTGCGATTATATAATTTACACCCACATCATGGCAATAATCCGTTCACACCGATCGTTCAAAAATGATCTGGCATTTTGACAAAGGGTTTTTGGGCTAAAGGACAATCCGAATGTATATCTGATAGTTCTCAATTATATTTCGCCTGTGAATTAAACCTATTCACCTTAAAAACGTAAGACTTTATTTAAGTAAAAAAACATTGATTAACAATGAACATTGAATTTATGAAAAGTAAATCTTCACGGCCATATGGGCTCTTCCGCTAACCCGTCTACGGGAAGTATTTGTCTTTTGACTCTCGTAATTATTTTTCTTTCCGGATTTGTGATGGTAAAAGCAATGATAAAAATAAATAAATAAAACCACATTTAAACAATAAAATTCATTTCATTTTTTATACAAATATTTACATAAGATTTTAAATTAGACACAAAAATAAAGTAAGTCAAATTCATTCAAAAAATTAAAATTATTCAAAAATTTTTATTTTTACATTATAAAACTTAAAATATCTTTTTATTAATTTATTTTTCAAATATTCATCATTAAATTCTTTTTTAATTAATTCTAGAAGCCTTTTTAAAAATCTATAACGTTGTCCTAGTGGAAGATTATTTGAATAAAAGTATAGGCTACTTAACACAAACGCGTTGAGCACTACTATACACATACCCAAAACTGTCATTTAAACGTCTTGCACGCCGGAACAACTTTATACTTTTTTTAAATCATTTTGCCATGTATGATCTCCAGTGCAGCCTGGATTCGAAGACAGATTCCAGTATTCTTATTTGTCTCTCTGATTCCCCGGAAGAGCACCAAATAATTTAGTAAGGAGTCCTGGTTTGCGAAATCTGTAGTGAATGAAATTGCTTTTCGTCGTGTTTAACGACAAACCAAACTTATACATGCGGCTAGCAATCCCATTCACTACAGATTTCACTGTCTTCGAATCTCCTGTCAGATAAGGAATGTCTTTTAAACACCAGCGATATATCGTCCGCATAGATAATACAACTGGTGTTTCTATTCAAAAGTTCATTCAAGACTCCCATTGTCGTAATCATATAAAGGATTGGCGATAAAGGGGACGGTTGAGGAAGACACTTGGATAGCTTATACAAGGGACCTCTGTCGTCATCTAGATAGAAGCTTTTGCTCTCCAAAATTCCCCACACTCGACGCAGAATGTTCATTGGAACAACATCTCTTCTCAACGTTTCCATTACTAAGTCAAATGTGATGTTTTCAAAGGCTGCAGGCACGTCAAGAGAATACAGCAGTGCCGGCCGTGTAACTTTGGTGAAAAAACCGTACAATGCCCTCACTGCTTTTACAGTTCCCCTACCACTATGAAAGTCGTGAATATGGTCCCCGAACAATACACGCGACTCGCAGTGGCGAGCCAGGTATCTTAACAGAGCTCTCTCATATACCATAACCATATTATTGGATATGGTGATTGGTATCGTGTTCTTAGCCGTTGACATCCATTGACACTTTGGAAGAAATATCACTTTCCCGAGTGCAATATCTGGCCAGGCTGTTAGCAGAGAAGCTATCAGCTTAGCCGCGATTTGCCCTCGGAGTTCCTCGTCGATCAGCTTGGTAGCAGTCGCGCACGCCGAGATGCTATGAGATGACGTATTAGGCGTGATCGGCAACGCATCCAAGAGATCTTCAAGTGTGATATCCTCTTCCAATGGATCAATATGATGGAGAGTAAGCTTCAACCTATATTGAAGTTGCACATTCTCGGAGCATATCATTGCATTTGAGAGATGTTTCTTTTTCATTTCCTCTAATGTAACCTTAATGCCCTTTAAAAGCAATTAACCTGGAAGCTGCTGCTCTCCAAGACTGAACGGTGGTCTTCCTTATGGATGACCACCATTCTTTTGAGAAAGTTTTGTAGGACAGCAGTTTTCTTGCATCACGATTCAACGACTCTTCATCGATTTAATCTTGGAGTCGGCACATGAGAAACCTCTTCCGATCGGATGGATTAGGATTAGCTCTTAATCCCCAAAGGAGTTTCTTCATATGCACGGCCTTATGATTGTATTTTGGAAATGGTGGCCGTTTTGTCCGCAGGTGTTTATTTGCTGAATTATATAATTCGGCATTAAAATTGTATAAAAATTATCATTTCTTAAAAAATACAATTGATTATTTATAAAATTTGAATTAAAATCATTAAAACTTCATTTTAACATTCACGCTCAATTCTTTAAAAATTTTCATGTACTCATACCCATTATTACATTCATTCGTTATATAATTTAAAATTTCATTAATATTATTATCATTATTATCGGTTAAAAACATTTTAACTTTTTGGTTGTAAGCTTGTATACTAGCCTTTGTCGGTTGAAATCTGGTTTATTGAACCACTTCTTCCTTCCAAACCCAGTACACAAGCTTATGTCCGTCATTAAACCCGCCCAATTCTATGTTTTTATCCATTTTATTTTAAACTTGACATTTTTTAAATTAATTGCAATGTCTAAAGTGGATTGGTAATCTGTATGACGCCGGAGAAACGCTCCCTCTAGTGGGATTATGGCCTTTCCGATTTGGTCAATCAGTGATCCCACTCGAGCTCCTCCTGAATCATTTAGGTCACCAACAATGTAGTGAGCACTAACATTAAACACTAAGGGGCAACTTCATGACGACCTTCCTACTCTTCGTCCGCCAGCCACAAGGTTTTATGTAGCAGTTTGCTACATACACCGAACGGCGGGAAACGAAGAATTTCAGAAGTTGATAAGAGCCCACGTCACTGGACCCCTCTGAAATCAAGCAAGCGTTAAGACGCTCGCTTGTCATTAAAACCAGTGTGAGCTCCAACCTACCGTCAACTTGATATGTGAAAATTTTGTAATTTTCGAAACTTCTGTTTAAAGTGTTTAAAACCTGTGGAGAACGCACCTCCTGCAGAAAGAGGACATCTCCTTGATCCAAATTAGAATATTGAACAAGGTTCCTAACGGTTCCTATATCCCAACCTATCAACGAGATGTCCTCCAACAAATTGTACAAAATGCGTCGCCTTTTACACGGCTGCATCGACAGGAGGACGTTGTTCCCCTAACTTGGTGTCTCTTCATTTGAAGAGCTAACTTTCCTTGCCTGTTTGTGCACGACTTAAAAAATACCAGATTCTTCCAACTTATCAACGAGATGTCCTCCAACAAATTGTACTTAATGCGCCGCTTTTGACACGTCTGCATCTGCGGGAGGACGTTGTTGCCCTAACTTGGTGCCTCGTCCTTTTGAGGAGCTGTCTTCCCTTGCCTGATTGTACATGACTTTAAAAATACCAGATCCTTCCAAGTCTGAGGAAACTAAGTGGCCAAACTCCACGTTTATGTCATCCCCTTCTGCATCTGCATTTTTTAAAGTTGAAAAACGATTTGAGTTTTTTTTCTACTTTTTTATTTTCATTATTGTTTTTGTAATTACTTATTGATATTCTGCTTATATCTGCTTTCAAACTTTGTATTTCATTCTCTTTTGATAATAATTTTGTTTTTATATTTTTATTTTTCGCGGTCACTATCGTCACCTTTTTTTCAGTTCGTTTAGTCGGTCGATCAGCATTCTCATCTCGGAGACATGTTGATCACCCGACTGTTTTTTTGCGGCTTGTAAATGTGTACAGTTAGCATACTTAGGTCTTTCGCACCTTTTTTCATAATTTTGTGATTCATGCTCGTCTCCACCGTGCACACAGCGAAGACCACTTTCCGAACACATGTTTGAAAAGTGGCCCCATCGCTGACAGCAGTAGCACTGTGGATACCGGAATTTCACGTCATCCTCATCGAAAATTACCAATTTGATTTGATGACCCAAAATTCCAGGTCGAGAGTCGCGCAGCTTTTGTAAATCACATACAGCTCTTTTCACAAGAAAAGAGCTGTAAGCTTGGATATAGGATTTACTTTTTTATTACAGTTATTCCGTACTTATCTGTCAAATCCTTGGCATCCTCTACCTCTGGAACGAAAGGACATCCCTAAGGATTCCCGTAGCACGCAGAGAAGTGTCAGTGACTTTGATTCCTTTTATTTGTTGTAGCTTTATCCGGAATGTTTTTTTATATTTACATTTTTGAATGTTATTCTGGCAAAACCATCTTTCAAAATGTACTGCTCAAATACACTTTCCCGAGAGATGTTATCTTTGACGGTACCTCTTCTTTTGAAAGGTGGTTTTGCATTCGTCATTATCCCAAGTTATTTTCAGCGCAAAAGCGTTCCACCTTATTGGAAGGAGCATCTTTTGCGCTAGAAATTCATTCTCTACATCTTTTATAAGTGTATTAATCGATACAGGTGATTTGCCTTTTTTAATGTCTTGTATTTCACAAGACATGCGATTTTGATGGTATATACAAAGAAAATAATGAAGAAATAAAATAAAGATGAAAAAAGTAAAAAAGTAAAAATGCACAACAAAAGAAAACGATCAAACAGTAAAAACATAAATCGAAGCAAAATAAAACATTATAATTGTCAACCAAAGAACTAAAAACATCCATCCCTTTTCAATAATATCGCTCCTAAATCTTTTATCCGTTGAAACAAATCCACTAAATCCAATCATCTCAGTCTTCCACTCCTAAAAATCGTTTTCCGACATAGTTCACATGCGTCCTTGGTACTCTCTTAACGTTTTATACTTCTTATCACTTCATCTACTTGTCGTATATATCCTGACCGCTACCCTTCTGATATTACCCAACTCAATTTAGCTCACATTGAGAAACATTGACGTGAAACAAACGACGAGCCATCCTTATCAATAAATCAAATCAACAGAAATTTTTACATTATAAATTGATTGCTCACTCATATTGGATTATTTATTAGTGGGAAATTTTAACGTTCTACACATAAGGCCAAAAATCCGATGGCGTCCCATCTCTCCCCCTTGTCTTCTATACTAGTCGATCTCGCTCCTGACCATGCTTTTCGTCTTAGTCTATTCAACACGCTCCATTCTTTATAAAGCTGATATGCTCCTTGATATCTTCGATCAATTATCTATCAATATTATCTGCATTACCGGATCCTGGCACTCTGACTCCGACGATCTTGTTAGTCGTCGTCTATGTCGCTCTGGTTGTTCTCTAGTTGAATCAGCTCGTCCAATTGTCTCTCATACATCTACTGCTTCTAACCATGGTGGTATTATTACCATTGCTCGTCACCCAATGTCTCTATCACTTTAACTAATCTTTTTTCTGATTTTAATTATAAATTACTTTCAACAAGCCCAACTCATATTATCTGCGGTGCTTTCGACATCATTGCTGTTCCTAACTACTTCAATGACTATACGTCCTTGTCAATTACTGATCCTGGTTTGTCGGATCAATTCCTTGTCACTCTTACTCCTACTCGTCCCCATCCTGCTTCTCCGCCTCCACCATTCTTCACACCAATTCGACCCTGAAAACTTCTCGATATCCCTATTCTCTGCACAGCCTTACTCAATTCTTCACGCTTTTTACTTCCTCTTAACTATCTCTCTCGATGATCTCTTCATTCTGTTTGATTCTAAACTTACGAACATCCTTAATAACCTTCTGCATATTTGATCACGACGTTTTCAGCGGTCACGCCATGCTCCCTGGTTCGATTCAGACTGTAGTCTTTCTAAGCATCGGCTCCATCACTCTTTTCGTGCGATTAATCGCTTTCTTAAATGTTCTCTAACCTCACCCACTCCAAATCTCCGGTCTTCCTATCTTTCTATCTGCCGTTCCCATCTCATTCTTATGCGTACTAAGCATACTCTCTTTTGGCGAAATCAACTCGAGTCATCTTCCAACTCTAAATTTCACTAGAAAATCTTAAATTGAATTCTTTCACGATCATCTACCCCTTGCAACATAAATCCTGATGAATTTTCCTCTTATCTGCAATCTAAACTATCTAATTTAAATTACGTTCTACCCATATGCCCCTTGTATCCTCTCATCTCTTTAAATACTTCCCCCAGAGCTATTCCACCTTCCCGTTTCGTCTGACGAAGTTTCTTCGGTTCTTCTGTCATTACCTAATAAAACCTCTCCTTCTGACCCAATTCCCACCCACTTGCTTAAAAAATCTGCTCATCTATCTCACCGATCCTAAGCACTTTGTTCAACTTGTATATTAGCAGCCGCACATTTCCTTCCTATTGGAAATGCACAACTTCGCCCTCCTCAAAAAGCAATCTCTTGACCCTTCACTACCATCTTCGTACCGTCCTATCTCACTTCTCCCAAACCTCTCTAAACTTCTTGAACGTCTCTTTCTCAAGCAAGTTAATACATATCTCTTTCCTTCCAACTTATTTCTTCCCTTTCAAGCCGCTTTTCGCTCTAATCAATCTACCGAAATTGTCTGTCTTAAAGTTTATAACGACTTACTCATCTCGTGCGATCAAAAATTATGTAGTGTCATAGTTTATTTTGATCTATCATTTGCTTTCGACATTGTCGATCACTTGATTTTTCTCCATCGTCATCGTCATGATTATGACTTCTCTTTACACACCAAGACATGGTTTTCTTTATATCTATCAAACCATACTTTTCGCGTTTGTTCTAACTCTACTCTCTCGCATCCTTCTTTCATCCCGTCCGGTGTTCCACAAGGCTCCGTATTAGGCCATTTGTTTTTTCTCTCTTCTCGGTGATTTGTGTTCTATTTCTCATACATTCAACTTCCATGTTATGCAATGTGCTGATGACATCCTCATCTATACTAATGCACATGCATGTCGTATTCATGATCTTAGTGTTTCTGCTTCCAACTGTCTTGTATCAGTATTCAATCACATTTCTTCTCTTCGTCTTAATCTATATCCTAATAAATCCAAAATAATGTAGATCTTTCCTCGACGCTCCGGCTTAGAACCCCCCCCCGTATCATTAAATTCTACAATTCTTCCTATCGTTGATAATCTCGTTTTCCTAGGCTTTCATTTCGACAACCGACTTTCACTTAAACCTTTCGTTAGTGATAAAGTACGCTCATCTACCTTGATTCTCCGCAAACTCCGTCAAATTCGTAGATTGATCGATTTCCCTTCATGTATGACTCTCATATCTTCTCTCATGTTCTCAAGACTTTATTACTGTCTCAGTCTATTTGTCAACTCACCTAAATCAACTCTTCTTCCTTTTCTACGCATCATCAACGCAGCCGTCCGAGTTCTCCTCCGTCTTCGTCGCTTTGATCATACATCCAACCATCTTATTTCTCTCGATTTGTCTACCATTTATTGTCGTGTTCAAATTCGTCTTCTTACCATTGCTTTTCGTCTTATAACTTTTCATAACCCTTCATGAAAGGGTTATTCACTTTTCTCGACAAATCTCGTCCTGTTTACTGTAAAAAAGGATTTATTTTAACGTGGCAAATGCGTGCAAGCGCACGCTTACATGACCACAACAAAAACAAAACTGTGAATCAGGTGTCGAGAAGGTGTGAACGGAGGAGGTGTTTGAATGTGATAAAGGAGGGAGCGCGGCGGACGTCGAGAGGGAGTTGATTCCAGGCGAGTGAGGCGGCGACGAGGAAGGATCGGAGACCGTAGTTGTTGGAGTAATTAGGAACGTGGAGTAAGAGGGTATGACAGGAACGAAGCGATAGCGAGGTGGGGCGAGTATCGTCTAAGAAAGGAAGGTTGATGAACGATGGGGAGCCGACAGCGATGAGACGAAAGTAACGAGAAGAAGGCGGAGTTTGATGCGGATGTGGATGGTGGGCCAGGAGAGTTATGCAAAATATGTGGATGTGTGGTCGAAGCGACGGAGACGAAAGAGCACTCGAACGGCGGTGTTGATTATTCGTTGTAGGGGTAGGATGATGGATTTTGGAGAATTGGCGAAAAGGCTAAGGCAGTAATCGATTTTAGAAAAAAGAAGCGATGAAAGAAGAGACATACAAGAACGGAAGTCGATAAGGGGGCGGATACGGCGGATGTCACGAAGAATTAAGTTAGACGAGCGGACCTTGTCACGGACGAAGGGTTTAAGGGAAAGGTGATCATCGAAATGGAAGCCTAAGAAAGTGAGATTGTGGACTATAGGGATGATCGATGAGGCAAAAGATACAATGGGAGGAGATATGCTTGGTTTACGGGGAAGGAATCCACATTATTTTGGACTTTTCGGCGTTTAGAACGAGATGAAGATTGGAGAGACGTTTGTAGATAGAAGAAAGAAAGTTGGAGGCAGAAATGCCGATATCGTGTATGCGATATGCGGGTGCATGAGCATATATTGGAATGTCATCGGCGTATTGCATGACGTTAAAGGAGTAAGGTTTGATAAATGGAGAGAGATCGCCAAGCAAAAGAGAGAAAAGCAGGGGACCTAGGACTGAACCTTGTGGAACCCCGCAAAAAATAGGGATGGGAGGGGATGATGATGAATTAGAACAGACGCGAAAGGAACGGTCGGATAGATATGAGGCGAACCAAGCTACGGAGGAGGAAGAAAAGCCGTAATCATAACGAAGGCGAGAAAGGAGGACGGAGTGGTCGACAATGTCGAATGCGGAGGAGAGGTCGAGGGAGATGAGAACACTATATAGAGCCTTGTCTCGAGAAATGAGTAAGTCGTTGTACACTTTTATGCATGCGATTTCTGTCGAGTGATTAGAGCGGAAAGCGGATTGGAAAGGAGGGTACAGATTGGATGAGGAGAGATAAGCGTTGATTTGTATTAAGATGAGGCGTTCTAAGAGCTTTGAAAGAGTAGGGAGTAGTGAAATGGGGCGATAGCTAGAAGGAAGGGAGGGGTCGAGCGATTGTTTCTTAAGGAGGGGACGAACGATTGCGGATTTCCAGTGTGAAGAGAAGATACGACTGCGGATGGACGAGTTAAACAAGGTTGTGAGAAATGGGGATATCGATGAGCATATAGATTTTAATATGTGGGTAGGCAGGGGATCGGCAGGCGAGGTTTTGTTGGGCAAGGATTAGTTAAATAGTCAACTAATGCTGTTAAATTAGTCAACTGTTAAATTTGTCAAATTAGTCAACTATTGCTGTTCTTTTTTGTTAGTGGTCATGTAAGCGTGCAGTTAGCACACGCCTCCACCATTCGGCCACGCTTGGCCGAATGGTGGAGGCGTTCGGCCAAGATAAAAGTTTACTGTACCTTGCGTTCCCGTAATTCCCTTCTTTTACATGTCCCAAACTACTCTACCTCTTTTGGCTTCCGCTCCTTCGTTGTGGCTGCTCCTCTCTCGTGGAATCATTTGCCCATTCATATTCGCCAATCAACATCAATGCCGTGCTTCAAACGCCAAATCCAATTCAATTTCAACAATTAACTAATTAATCTGTGACTATTGCTGTTCTTTTTTGTTAGTGGTCATGTAAGCGTGCAGTTAGCACACGCCTCCACCATTTGGCCACGCTTGGCCGAATGGTGGAGGCGTTCGGCCAAGATAAAAGTTTACTGTACCTTGCGTTCCCGTAATTCCCTTCTTTTACATGTCCCAAACTACTCTACCTCTTTTGGCTTCCGCTCCTTCGTTGTGGCTGCTCCTCTCTTGTGGAATCAACTGCCTATTCATATCCGCCAATCAACATCTATGCCGTACTTCAAACGCCAAATCCAATTTTATTTCAACAATTAACTAATTACCTGTGACCTTTGATGTTCTTTTTTTGTTTGTTAGTGGTCATGTAAGCGTGCATTTTGCACGCATTTGCCACGTTAAATAAATTATTGTATTATTATACGTCGTATCGAGCCAAAACTTATATGTGGTGTAGATACATAATGTGCTATCATTGTGTGATAATTTTTAACTAATCCGAACACTTACTTGAAAAATATTCAAATTTTTATTTTTTTGAAAAAAAAAATAATTTTAATTTCAAACTTTACCCACCATTCGGCCACGCTTGGCCGAATGGTGGAGACGTGTGCATTGCAAACTCTATGTTCAGGGTTCAAATCTCGAGCATGTACTCTTTATTGACTTATCTCTAAGCACACGTCAAAGCCACCAGATCGCGTTGTCGAAAGACGTAGGGGCACCCGATGATGAAGCGGGGGCAACATTTCCGAAAGGCGGACACAACTAGGCAAGAAAAAAATTATAAAACACGAAAGACCTTTATTAGAAATTTAAAAAACATCTTTCATTTTTTTGCAGCATAGTGTAAGTAAAGTTTGAAATTAAAATTAATTTTTTTCAATAAAATTAAAATTTGAATATTTTTCAAGTAAGTGTTCGGATTAGTTAAAAATTATCACACAATGATAGCACATTATGTATCTACACCACATATAAGTTTTAGCTCGATACGACGTATATTACGCTTCAGAGAAAATGTTCAATTTTTTGAACTTGAAAATAATTTTTCCTAAAAAAATCGATATGATAACCCATACTTTTTTTTCATCTCACAACATCGACCATCTAT
The DNA here is from genome assembly GCA_012934845.2 of Pomphorhynchus laevis. Lineage (NCBI taxonomy): Eukaryota > Metazoa > Acanthocephala > Palaeacanthocephala > Echinorhynchida > Pomphorhynchidae > Pomphorhynchus > Pomphorhynchus laevis. The sequence goes on along the minus strand of WNNJ02001574.1, from coordinate 9,723 downwards.
CATTTAACATTTACACAAAAACTTATGAATTGATTTATTCAGTATGTTGAAAAAATTTTAATTTTAATATTTTAAATTAAAACAAAACTAATTAAAATTTTACCATTGCCCTTATTAGTAGTTTGTGTACTGCAATATTATTATAATACGATTACAAATCATATATCTACATTATTTTCAAGTTTGAGATTGATTTAACATCTATTACGTTGTAAAACAAAATCTAATTTTTTGAACTTCAAAATACTTTTTTAAACACTTTGGTATGATATCCTATCATCATTTTTAACTTATTATTTCCAACTTACAATAAATCAACGTATACACAAACAATTGGCATCATTACTTTACTATCTTGAATAGAAATAAATTTATCTTTAACTATTTTAAAAATTTTAAACGCTGGTTTTATTTCTTCAATAACGAGAAAACTGAAATTATAATGTGTTTGAACGATTTTTAGATGGTTTGGAATCTTCACGCATTGATCAGCGGACCGCTACGTGATGACAACGCATGTGTTGAATGCCTTGAAACGATATTTTTAACTGTAATTAAAATATGTAACAGGAAAGAAAAAAAGTTTTTAATAAATATCAGAGATGCCTCTTAATAATTGGTCGAAAAAATCAACATTATTATGTCTACACCGATGTCTCCACGCGAATTCCGCCAATTTTAAACCAGTTTTTTTTTAATTTTAAAAATTGTTAAAAATAAATTTATTTTTATTCGAGATAATAAAGTAATGATGCCAATTGTTTGTGTATACGTTGATTTGTTGTAAGTTGGAAATAATAAGTTAAAAATGATGATAGGATATCATACCAAAGTGCTAATAATAACTAATCCGAACACTTACTTGAAAAATATTCAAATTTTATTTTTTTTGAAAAAAAAATAATTTTAATTTCAAACTTTACCTACACTATGCTGCAAAAAAATGAAAGATGTTTTTTAAATGTCTAATAAAGGTCTTTCGTTTTTTATAATTTTTTTCTTGCCTAGTTGTGTCCGCCTTTCGAAAATGTTGCCGAAGCGGGACCACTCTTCATTGTTATTAAATGTTGACAAACAAAAATGTTAAAAAATTTCTAAAGACATTTGTGGTGATTTTAAGTAATGAGTTTTTTACAATTTTACTTTAAGTTAATATCAGTTTTAATACAAAAAATGAACTGAATAATTTCATTACTGTCGTTCCCTATGAGACAGAGAACTGCGGTTCCCTGTCTCATATATTTTGACTCTTGAACTTTTGATATTTTTCAGTAATGACTAATTGAAAATTACGAAAGAATTTCGTCATATTTTAAACTGTTACTATTTTGCGTTAAATCATTGTATACATTCTAAAAAAGTAGCCTTAAAATTTTCGCTAAGTAATTGACGATTTCTGAAAAACATGTACAAATCCAGTTGTATAATTTTGTTAAATTTGTCCATAGTATAACGAACTTTACTTAACAACAATATTTTCACGGCCCTTTCTTTATTGGTGGTTATATTTTTTCCTTCTGTTCGAATGTTGACTAGACGTCCAAAAAGTAAAAGCTAAATACAAAAAATCTAAATATCTTATCCATCTCAGTTTCCATTGATCGCTTTCCACTAATTCCGGCGTTTCTACAGGTTATCCAATCCACTCTTTTTATAGAAACAACTTTATACTTAATCAAAAAAGTGGTTTATTTATAGATTGTAAATAAGGCGAGGAGACGTTATTATTAACAATTTAGATCCAATATTTCGGTGGTACGTGGGCGCACCATTATCAAGGATTATTTAATTGTAATTTATTTGTGTAATGTTGATGCAATCAAAACTGAATGAACATATGAACAATATGAACATATGAACAATCAAAACTGGATCAAAGAACAAATGATTTTTTTTGATATTTCACTAACTTCGGTTAGCATCAGAAAATTACATGAATTACATGTCATTTTGGAAAATTACATCTTCAGAAAATTACAGTAATTTTCTGAAAATGCTAACAGAAGTTAGCGAAATATCAAAAATAATGTCTTATTTCCTTGGATCCAGCTCCAATAATTATTTATCAATAATGGATCATTATCAACTATTTAAAATCATTCGACAGAGCTATGGAGCCACTGGTCGGCAGCTATCTAGAAGCTTTGAAAAAATGCTAACATTGTTAGCAAAATATCAAAAATAATGTCTCCTTTCCTTTGATCCAGATCCAATAATTCTTTATCAATAATAGATCATTATCAACTATTTAAAAAATGTAACATGTTTTATACTGGTGTAATATATGTGGAATTTTGAATACTTTAGAATAATTTATTCCATTAAAATCATTATATCATTATAACTAATCTTTCAAATTGCCGTGGAAATTAAAACTAATATTTTTTAATCGATCGTAAATATTATGTTGGGATATGTTCTACAATATGTAATTAATATACGAATATGATCATCTAAAATACAATTCTTACATTTTACTCCACAGGAAAAATTTCAATTTTAGTACATCGGTTTATCAGCCCACCGCCCCACAAACAGCCTCGACTTCTAAGGAATTCCACTAACGCCGTTGCTACTAAAAGAAAATGACGGCGATCGTTTTGAACTTTTATATAAGCATGTAAATTAAAAAAAAAACTGTAATTTTCTGAAGATGCTAACAGAAGTTAGCGAAATATCAAAAACAATTTCTTCTTTCCTTTGATCCAGCCTTAATAATTATTTATCAATAATGGATCAGTATGAACTATTTAAAAAAACTGAAGGAAATAAATTTCAAATCTGAAAGTGTTTAGAATTATATAATAAGCTATAAAAAACTTTTATTTAAGTTTTGTAACCTTTAAGTTTTAAATGTTTATACAAAAAAATTCTGAGTTTTCAAACTATCTCGCAAAGTCATTTGAAGCCACAAATTATTTCAGATTTCAAATTTTTAAACATTTATTATAATTTGTATTTACAGATTATAAAAAATCATATTTGACTTTTGATCGCTATTGTTGTTTTCAGATTTATTATTGTCGGATGGAGAATTTGTTTTGAATTTGATGGACGTTGCTCTTAATAACAGAATTATTTGTAAATTACAAAAGGTATAATATTCAAGTTTAAATGCTAATTGATTTCCAATTCATATGTTTAGATCATTAAATAATGGCCGCCCCTATCACACCAACAACTGAAACGCCGCAACCAGAATCTAATCGCAATCAATTGTTTCCTGTAGAAGATAGAGAGTATGAGCTAACCGATGAAATAGGTCTACACTCTTTCCGTATTAAACAACCGATCATCTAACATTTAAGCTTTTAGGTAAAGGGGCCACGGCTACTGTTTACACTGCTAAGATTTTGAAGCGTAATCTTACAGTCGCTGTAAAGAAAATAAATTTGGAACGCTTTTGTGTAAATATCGATGAATTGCTTGTAAGTTAGCTTAACCGTTTTTTATTTCACTTGTGGTTTAAACAACTAGTTAAAAATGCCTTTTATAAATATTTTTTATATCTCTTTTATATTTTTTATAATATCATATGTTTACTTAAAACCACTAATCTGTTACGTTCTGTTCTTAACTATCATAACTGTTCTTGCTTAATAACAGTGAATTTATTTAAATCAAATATTACTTTCTCACATCTAGAATTGAATTCTTAACTTGAAAATCGTTAAAATGATGTTAAAAGTTATTTACTTTATTTAATTAAAAGCATTTACATTTTCCTAGAAAGAGATACAAGTAATGAGTCAATGTAATCACGAGAACGTCGTGAAGTTTTATACATCGTTCGTCGTAAAACATGATCTATGGCTAATTATGGAGATGTTGGATGGAGGTATAAATATCTAAATTAATTTAGTAAAAATACAAGATTTCTTTTAAAAAAGAAAAGATCTAAATGTTTATTTTTATTTTTGGTATTTGAAATACTTTCTATACTTGAATTTGATTTTATAGCTCTGTAATTTCAATTAAAATAAATTCTTAATTCAAATAATTTTTTAATCTATGATTTTATTCTCGTGGGTATTGTCTCATGAATAAAAAGGTAATTAATCTGAAATGTTTGAATTCAATATAGAATTATTGAATAAACCATTTTTGACTTGGAATATGTGACGAGCATCATACTTTATCCTTGCATGAAATTTTGATGATTTACATTATGTGGAACGATACTTCGGTATCGTAGACTATCCATAACAAGCAAAAGATTGATTTGGAAAATGTTGTACGTCGACATGTCTTAGAATCAAACGTTCCTAGAAAGTTTCGTAACGCTTGTTATATAAATGACTTTTTCAGTTGATCATAAAACCATCTAATTCTAAATCAGGTTTACAAGCTGTTAGTTTTCATTTACAGTTGTGACCGATAATTTGAAGATGTATAGGTGGATTGTGGTTAATGTAATTATAAAGTTAGTTTTAGCCTAAAATAAATTAATATCAAAAGGCGGGTCATCTCTAATTATACAACAGTTACAAAATAAAGGGATTTAATCCCATACTTGATATTCGCTGCTTATATATTCTATAATCCAAAAATCAGTTTGCAAAATATTTAATTTATTATCAATCTATTAATTTGTATAGTGATATAAGTAATTCTATTCGGAATTATTACATTAAATAAACTAGGATAGCCAACTGTATTTTGTATTCTAAACTAAATATCTAAATAATTTTACGATCTATCAATCATGACGTCATAAAGTTTAAAATGCTAAAAAATTTAGTGATCAATTATTTATATTTTATCATTTATTTAAATAATTAGCAATTATTTAAATTATTATTTTTCTAACATTTGTTAATATTAAAAAGTTTTGTTAATATTTAAAAGCTTTATGTGAATTAAAAATTTCATATTTGAACTTAGAATATAGATGCAGTAGTCATATTCATTAAACCAGTTAACTTATCATATATAGAAGACTTTGTGTGCTCTAAATCATACGAACAATTTAAAAATAACAACAAGTTGGTTGTCATCAATGAACAAGATACGGTAGATGAAGCCTTAAAAGAAATCGGTAGATCTAATTGTCAATAGTTTTTCAATTTTAACCCATATTAATCTTTTTTTATAACATCATGTTGCAATTAGTGAGTGGTTGTGTACTTTACTGCGGCCTATTTGCCAACATTGAAACCCATCCTTATATATTGCATATAATATGGATTTATCAAATACTATATTTATGTCATCAAATATATTAATGAACGCTCAATTATTTTTCAATTTGTTGCTTGCTGCTTAAAGGTTTTCAACCCTTTTCTTAGCGTTGTTAAGGATCCTTGCTTGATGTTATACGTTACACAATGGCAACAAAGAAGTGCACAAATGGAGTACTTGATGAAGTTGCAATTTCCACCGTACTTAAGGAAGTACTTAAAGGATTAGATTATTTTCATTCAAATGGACATATTCACAGGTTTGCTTGCAGATTATGTTATTTTATTAAAAAATGAAGTTTTTTAACTTTTGTATCTGAATTTACGACTTAACCCATACTTAATCTTAATGGTGATAAATTATAGTCACCTGTCCTGTTTATTAAATTTATCGGAATTACATTTTTATTCTTCTAGTTTTGCTGACAAATATAGAATCGAAACTACTGGTGACGCATATCAATAAGAAAGAATTTCAAACAACTTTTTTAATTAACACGAACAGGAAAGTATAAACCTAAAGGAGCGTTCGCTTAGTGAATTAATTTCAGAGTTTACTGAGGATTAAGTACTGTCGAAGTTGTGTAGCTACGGGGCTACACTGATGAGACCACCCTGCAGTCATTAGTAGACTATGATCGAAACGCCTCATTTGAGGCTAGACATCTGTGGTGGGCGCATTCCGGATTTTAGCTTCACGACAAAGGTTGTAATAACGCATGCAGGTTTATACTTTCCTGATCGTGTTAATTAAAAAGTTGTATGAAATTCTTTCTTATAAATATACGTCACCAGTTGTTTTTAATTTTTATAACCACTATATGTAGAGTTTTTTATAAATATAGAATCATCAATTGTATATAACCCACAATGAAAAATTAACGTGACGTCAAAACAGTTCATATCTTAGTATATGATGCCTGATCTATATCCTATTTGGTTGGCTTTAAATAGTGTAGTTACTTTGTATAATATTTAATAAATTGTAAATTAATATTTGACTAATCAGTGTTTTCCAATTTTATTAGTGAAGTATTGATTCGTGCTCGTACGTATATATATATCAATTAATATGCGAAATTTTTATTTGTCAAAACACAAACATTAATATTTGAATGTGTCAAAACATAAACTTCAATGTAAATATTCTTTTTCGTAACCGAGAAGAGATAAATTTTAAAAGGACTGGATTTGGTTGACTGTTGACGCCACCAATATTAGTTATTTTAACACAATGAAAAATCTTTACTGTTTGTTTCGAATAAAATTTACAATAGTATTTTATATAATTGATGATTGAGACGTATTCATCAAAATATGGCTTTTTATAATTTATAGTTTGCAATATTTTATGAAATTATTTGATTTTTTATTTAAGAGATATAAAGGCCGGTAACATTCTCCTTTCGCTGGAAGGTGCAGTAAAAATCGCCGATTTTGGCGTTAGCGCGTTCATTGCTAGTAGTAGAGGTGATAACACTAAAGAGGCATCAAGACACACATTTGTTGGTACTCCATGCTGGATGGCACCAGAAGTTATGAGTCATACGGTAACTACACTTTCCTTAAAATAATTCAAATATTTCTACATATGCTAAATTAAAAACATTTTTGTTTTATTGTTCCGTAGCTAATTTGTTGCTGCATACACATAAAGTAGTTAAATAAGTAGTTCATTTCATCCCTAATATAATTTTCAACAGTATTTTTCGAAGGCTACTGCAATCATCGTCAGGTTTTATCAATCGAAATGTAGTGTTTTTAAAAATAATTTCCTTTAAAATTATTATAATTATTAATTTTATAATTAATATTGTATTAATTCATTAAAACTGCGTAAATTTGTCATTTGATAGCAAATGATGCTATCAGCAATAGCTATTTTTGTCGATGGTATTTTGCCCGCTATAATCGGCAACCATGATAGGTTAAATAACTATTAGGAGTTATTTAGTTGTTATAAAGACTTAATGTCACTTTAAAACGATTAATGCATTTAGTATTTTTAATTTTTAGCTTTTTTAAATAGAAATCATGAAAGTCCAAGATAAAAATTTTACATGAAAGTCCAAAATGCTGCGTTGTGCTGTAATTTTCTTTCAAGTTTTGGACAATCCGTGGAGAACAAGTGAGCTTGTTCGTTTGCATACACTCCTGTCATTTTTCAACGATTAATGCAATTTTTTATTTAATGTTAAACAACATTCTTTAAGAACTCCGGATTGTTATTCCATCCGTGAAGAACCTTTTAATTAAAACGTTCTTTTGAACTTTTAATTAAAATGTATATTTCGATTAAAAAGCCTTTTAATTAAAACGTTCTTTTGAACTTTTTTTTATTAAAATGTTCATTTTGATTTAAAAAGCCTTTTAATTTAAACGTTCTTTTGAATTTTTTAATTAAAATATATTTTTTTGATTAAAAAGGACCTTTTAATTAATAGGTTCTTTTAAATTTTTTAATTAAAATATTTATTTTGATTAAAAAAAACCTTCTGATTAAAAGGTTCTTTTTATTTTTTTTTATTAAAATAGTCATTTCGATTAAAAAGAACCAACAATGTTCTCTCCTGTCAACCACTGATGCGGGTGTCGGGTCGTGGATGCAATGCACGAATCAAGCTACTCCAGACATTGCGAACCTGGGCGACATACCAAAGTTCTCTTCAGATAGCCTAAGGCGGTCTTTGGGCATTTTTGATATTTGCTCTTTCCACCACATCGATGTCTACCTCGTGGTCTTTTTCCAGAGAGTCTGTCCCGGAAAATCCTCCGAGGAAGGCGATTCCTGGACATCCTCAGAACGCCTTAACAGAATTTCTTCGATGTGGAGAAGCAGCGACTTTACTCTGAGTCTATCACGAATGACCTAATTTCTAACCTTATCTATAAGGCTGAGACCGACCACACCGTGAAGGAACCTCATTTCGGTCGACTGTATCTTGGATATATCATTTCGGTCATAACCCAAAGCTCATGACCATACGGTTAAGATAGGAACGAAGATTGCGGGGTAAATCAAAAGCTTTGCCCGAAGACTCAACTCCCGCTTCATCACGACAGACATGTACAAAGAACGCATTGCTGGGTTAGCTGCACAAATCCGCTTCTCAATCTCCTTGATGTTCCTGCCGTCCCTCGAGAACAATACCTCAAGATACTTGAAATCCTCAACATCAGAAAGAACCTTTTTCTTAATCCGGATTCACATTGACACTTGAATTTGATACGATCACAAAGAGAAAGTATTGAAGGTACTAACCAACATTCCTGTTACTTGGCATCCATCGTAAATCTATATTGTAGGCATTGTAAGTCCTCAAGTCAAGAAGCCATTAAAACCACGTCATCTGCAAAAAGCAGAGATGGTATCCTGGTAGAACCGAACTGAAGATTGACATCCGTCAGAGCAGCCCGTCTCGAATTTTTGTTTATGTGAACAAGGAACAAACGTATAGACAAAGGACAACCCTGTCGAAGCCCAACGACTACTGGAAATGATTTATACTTCCTACCTAGAACAAAGACATTACTCATATTTTGTTCATACAGAGAAGCTGCAGCTCTTGAAGATAGTGTGGTACTTTATACTCCCTTAGTACCTTCCACAACTCTCTCGCGGAACTCGGTCGAACGACTTCTCCAAATCTACAAAGCACATGTAGACTGGTTGTGAGAATTCCCATATACCGTTCGAGGATAGTTGAGAAAGTAAAGACCTGATCCGTAGTTCCACGACCTGGACGAATCCGCATTGTTTTTGCAACTGTCCCTCAATTATAATCCGTATCTTTAACTCAAGAATCCTAGCAAATAGCTTACCAGTTTGGCTAAGAAGAGTTATGCCTTTAAAAGAATTAAAAAATTCTTTTACATTTTTCAATTAAAAGGTTTATGTTGAGTAAAACGAACCTTTTACATTCTTGCTTTGTAGAAGTTGCTACAACTTTTTTTATTGAATAATTACTGCGCTCCTATTTTATATTGACTGCAACTTTATCTTGATTCAACTTTATATTGACTGCAGTTGATGGATCTGTTGTACTTTGAAAAAGTTTTATCGCTATCTTTTGTAGCTTTTGCTTTAAATTCATTGCGAATTTTGTAAAATTTATATTCAAATTTTGATTTTGTAAAATAGCCTGAAGGATACAATACACGAGCGGACATTTGGAGTTTTGGTATTTTAGCATTAGAGCTAGCCACTGGCAAGGCTCCATATCACATGTACCCGCCTGTTAAAGTAATTACATTCTGTACATAAGCTTTGTGCTATGCGTTTCATATTGTTCATTAGGTACTGGTAATGACTCTGCAAAGTGACCCGCCAACGCTTGAAACCTGTGAAGAAACAAAGGATCAATACAAACATTATTCCAAACAATTTCGGTATGTGACCATTTAAATCACTGGCTGTTACGAGGTTTTCTTCAACTATAATAGAATTACATTTATTCTTTATTAAGGTTGTTTCGTTTTGTGAAAATATAAAATGAAATTAAAACATAAAAATATATTAATTTTTAATTTCTGAAACTTATGT
>WNNJ02001573.1:0-14933 GCA_012934845.2 Pomphorhynchus laevis | reverse complement strand
GTTGCGAGAAAATCCAATGTTACAAGAACTTAAACTAGCGGCATCAAAATACTGTTCATAAAGACTATATCCAACTGTGTTTATTCAAAACTACAAACTACATGCAATTCATCGAACTTATTTAGTTAGACGGAGTCTTTAATTTAATTAATACAAAACAGTTACTTACAAACTTATTACATACAATATAAATTTAAACGCATAATGTTATTTCGAACCTGACAGATAATATTTTATAATAAGCAAAATAGAGAATAGTACTTTACATATTTGATGAATAGAAGCCGTTAACTAATAACATAGCAGTTCCTCCAGGTGACCTCTAATCTTACGGTATTAATTATCTATTAATCAGTTCATAAAATAGTGAGATTTAATATTCATTTTTTGAGATCAAGAGATATATTCATTTTAATATTTATTTATAATACGAAATACGCTGCTTCAAGTAAGTAATTTAAAATACAACATAGTATTGCATAAATCCAGTAATGCACAATTAGGGAATTTTAAACTAGCAAAGAAAACTTTATGTTTAAATATTAGCAAAAAGATCTTTATTTTTAATGCAAATTAATAATTATAAATTCGTCATTTTAGTAAAAGTGTGTTACTCATTGATACAATTTTATGGTGGTAATGAATAATCACTGCTCATTATTTTTAGTTCATTCTTCTGTCTTCGATTATGCTGATCAGCATAATCGAAAAAAGTTCCAGTGAAACGGAATATTCTTTTTGAATAAACTCGATTTAAATTAACCACATGACAATTACTCTTTATGTTGATAAAAATTTAAACAAACATAAAATCAGATTTGTTTTATTAATGATTATCAATGGTATAAGTTATTTTAATCCATTATTTAAATCCATAAAAAAATAAAATGTACTACGAAAAAACCAAGGAATAGATAAAAACGCAAACTTTATGTACAATAAACTTACCTTCAATGACACCTTTTATAACAGTAGAGTTCGCTGACATTACCGCTTTTGCTAATTACTCGTGTAGTACAGCGATAAATTGTTTGATATAATTACACTAACAATAATGAACGTCAGTCTTTTCAAATCTAAAATGTTCGAGCTCTTTAATTAACTAAAATATTGCTTCAGATATAATAACAAGAACATATCAAAGAAACAGTTATCTTTTGAAAATACAATGATTCAACGATCGATGCTACTAGAATCGATGCAAAAATACAAAATATGCGATAGCATATCGAACGTGAAAATAATCACTGATATGCTATGATAACTGCAAAACGGCAAGAAATATTTAAAAGGCAAAACGACTAAGTGGCAAAGTGAGACCTTTAAATGACATTAAACAAATAGGATAGCGTATGAGAATGTGAGTTTATTGTTAAGTCAGTTATTGGAATAATAAGCATAAGGCTACAAAACGAATTTAAGGATCAGATAAACTTCAAAATCTTAATTACAAATAATAAATGATCGAAAAGATGACTGAACAATAATGATACTCTAACAAACAGATGGGAATGTAATTTAGTAGATGCACGTTGTAAGATTTCTCTGTATTAGATTGATCAAAATAATACTTATAATGATGATGAACGAAAACTATCTCATTTTTAAGAGCTAAATAAGCTGTGTCGTAACAAAGATATATGTCAGAATGCTTTTTGAACAAAACTAGAGTGACAATTTCACGACAATACTCTGTACTCATTCGCACAGCTTACATTATCACTAATCACACAGCAAAATCAAGAAGAGAGAAATATATGATATACATTAATTAAGGCAACTTGATATGTCATACTACCAACTTTGTCAAATGAATACTCTACTATATGTAAACGCAACATATGAACAATAGTAATTTAAATTATTTAAGTAACAATTAGATAGTCATTTAAAGTTAAAAACCACCACCGCAAGTCGATGTTCACTTAATGGATAAAAAGTGTACATCGGTTGAATTAGATAATAAAACTAAACAGATTATATTAAAATACAAAATTACATAAATATCCAAAAAACCTAAGTTATTATGTAGTGTTTTAAAATGTACATTGAAACCATTTTTGGCTTATATGAAACAAAAATACTTAAAGTAATTAAAGTAAACTTCAAGAAATATTGTAAAAGAATTGCTTCAAGAAATTTTGTTCTAAAGAATTTTTAGAACACACAAAATGAATAAACTTTTTAGAATATAAATACGAAGGATTTTAGTACGCGTTACACAAATCTAGATTTAACTGGTTTTAAAAAAGCGCTAGATAATCTTATATTGCTTATAATTTTAATCACATATTCGGAAAAAGATACACATATGCTATAAAATATTAAACATGTATTTAACGAAAATTCAACCACCAATTTATATATAGCATAACAAATTTTTGTTGGATAACCATTATAGTTGTAAAAATATACAGAAATTAGTGTATACTGGAATTAAAAAATACAGTAATTAGAGTCATAAAATTATGACTCTAATTACTGTAGTTTTTTCAGATTGAAAAAGTCCTAAATTCGGACGAAACGTTTTAAATAAAAGTCTCTGTTTTTTGCTAGTGTTTATAGTAGAAAAATAATTTTTGGCTATTAACTACCTTGGATATTATATATATGTATATATACATATATATAATGGTAAATGTCGCCAAAAACCGGAGTTCGATTACAAGTAGAGTAGACTTCCTTATCACTCCTAGACGAGCTGATGGTAGCCAGCAGCACTCATCAGTAGGGTGAACTACCATCAGTCGTTTCGGCTGCCTTGTGGTATATTGAAAAGGCATCTCCGAGAATTTGCTTACGTGGTAGCATGGGCCTAGCCTCTTTAAACTAACCATGTGCTTTCCAGACCATCCTAATTTTATTCGGCAGGAATTTTACTTGCTGTCGTTGCTTGCTTTCTCACAAGATCCTTTGGAGGATACATTTTTATAATTTTATATCTGACTGGGTTAGACTGTGCTCCGGGAGCTAATAAACTTCAGTTTCATAGTTGTAAATGTTGCCAATAACCGTTTGAAGAGGTAATGCCCATGCTACCACGTAAGCAAGTTCTCGGAGATGCCTTCTTAATATATCACAAGGCAGCCGAAACGACTAATGGTAGTTCACCCTACTAATGAGTGCTGCCGGCTACCATCAGCTCGTCTAGGAGTGACAAGGAAGTCTGCTCTACTTGTAATCAAACTCCGGTTTTTGAAAACATTTACAATTATAAAAATGAAACTTATTAGCTCTTAAAGCACAGTTTAACACAATCGGATTTAATACTATAAAAATGTATCTTCAAAGGATCCTGTGAGAAAGCAAGCAACGACAGCAAGTAAAATTCCTGCTGAATAAAATAAGGATGATCCTGTAAAGCACATGGTTTGCTTAAAGAGGCTACGCCCATGCTACCACGTCGACGAATTCTCGGAGATGCCTTTTCAATATACCACAAGGCAGCCGAAACGACTGATGGTAGTTCACCCTACTGATGAGTGCTGCCGGCTACCATCAGATCGTCTAGGAGTGATAAGGAAGTCTGCTCTACTTGGTCTCGAACACAGGTTTTTGGCAACATTTACAATTAAAACTAAAGCTTATTAGCTCCCGGAGCACACTTTAACACAATCGGATTTAATACTATAAAAATGTATCCTTCAAAGGATCCTGTGAGAAAGCAAGCAACGACAGCAAGTAAAATTCCTGCTGAATAAAATAAGGATGATCCTGTAAAGCACATGGTTAGTTTAAAGAGGTAATGCCCATGCTACCACGTAAGCAAATTCTCGGAGATGCCTTCTTAATATATCACAAGGCAGCCGAACCGCTTCTTCCCTTCACAAGTAGAGTAAAATACCTGGGATTCACCGTTACGGTGAACTGGTCGGCAAAAGCTGACCTGGATAGACTTAAACGTATCCTGAAGAAAGCTAGGTGAGGCCTAAACGGGCCCAACATCTGTCATTGAATGGGAAAATCCAAGTGCTCCTTGGGGGCACTTGGGCTATCTCGTGATTAGTCTTCTTTTCTAGTGGACGTCCCCCAGATCAAAGGCTAAGGTTTTTAAGCTCCTTGTCTCTCGTTTACCCAGCATAGTCCGCCTCGATTGGATTCTTCGGGGGGGGGGTGAAAGACCCCGGGTGGTTCAGTCGGAAGGCGGCGTGTTGGATCGGTTGGAGGGCTCAGATACCCTGGACCTGAGGCCGTGAGTCATGTAGGAAGACTAACAATGTCGTTATCGATTTGTTTTCGACTAGTTTTTTGCTTTTCTGTTTTCTGTTTCTGTCGGTTAACCTTTGTTTAGTTATTTAAGAAAACCCTTATTTATTTATGTTAAAATAATAGCATATGAAAATACAATTATTTATTCTGGGCTTTATTGGAGTTCTGAAATTTAAAATCAAGGTATTATCCATATATTATGAACTATATTTCAATGCATTGGATTGTTGCTGTGAGAGAGGTATTATGTCAAAGGAACAATATACTGACTTCTTCGTCTACTTATCCACCACAATGAAATTAAAGAATAATAGTTTTCTTGTTTGAAAAATCATGTCAGACAAAGAGAACGATTTACAAATAGAAATGTGCTTATTGGATTTGATACTAGCACATCGGAAAATTACGAATTTCGAATGGAAGGATACAACATTCATATGTGAAAATGGATAAAAAAGGCAATGAAATTTCATAATTCAATTTGATTAAATATTTGCTAATATAGTTCTTTATAAGTTCACATTCGAACATGTTTATGCTTGTATTTTAGATAAATGCTATTAATATTTTAACACCAATGAAGTTGGGTCGATAATAGTGAAATATAAAAACATTAGCAGTTCCTCCTGATGACCTCTAATCCTTATTCTGATCTATCGTCCGCTATTTATTAGTCAATTCATAAAAATTAACATTTATTTTATATTTAAATTTTAAATTTTAATTGCGAATATCCATTGCTTACACAAGTTGTATTCTTTCAGTGGTCGGTTTGATATTATCCTCGTGTGGTTCTTTAAATCCTATCAGCATTAATGTACACTACAATCAGCGTAGATATACCTCATCAGCAGTGAGCCCACGCCTAAATTTCGTGTTACGGTCCTGTTTCTGTTTCTGCTATACTCCTTGCGGCCGAAATGTGATTTATATTTGTTATATACCAAATTACTCAATTTATGTGTTCTATATTTGGTATGAGCGATAACTAATATTCGCGATTCGAATCCAACACACACCGATTTTATATTCCGTTCTTGGACGAAATGTTCACAGGACAGTAAACCGCAAGCTGTCTTTTTATCTTTGAATTTTGCTCAGCCTCTTGCACTTCCTGCATCTCTAACCAACAAAATTACTAATTCATAGTGTAAATCTACTTAAATATGCATTCTTTATAAAGATATCAATTCAATCCTTTCTAATCATCCACAAACTCTATTTTAAGCATAAATCCAAGTTAAATACAAATCATTATGGCTGAAGTATAAAATAATCAAAAATTAAATTTCAAGTCTAAGGCAGTCAGAATAAAATCAGCATCATTATATGAAAAGATGGAAGAAAAATTATAACTGTTCTAACGAATTACAATTATTCCTGTCAGTTCCAGATTATTCCTGTCAGTTCCAGATTATTCCTGTCAGTTCCAGATTATTCCTGTCAGTTCCAGATTATTCCTGTCAGTTCCAGATTATTCCTGTCAGTTCCAGATTATTCCTGTCAGTTCCAGATTATTCCTGTCAGTTCCAGATTATTCCTGTCAGTTCCGCTCGCTACGCTCGCGGATTGAGCTCAATCTATCGATAAAAGGTTATGCCTAAAAAAGCGCGATCTCAGATCCCTGTTCCTGATCAACAATCTTCCACATCTAAATGCAATGATGGTTATACCAGCTTTGAAGTTGGATGCGATTCCAAAGATTGCGATGTATGGACACTTGTTCGTGTTAAAATATCCGACCACTCAGTGTATAAACTTAAACATTTCACTTGCGGTTTTTGTACATCAGTACGACTACTACAGTTATCCTGCTCATCTACTCCTGTATCACACACTACCACTCAGACCAATGCTGTTTTAGATGTTTCCCTCGCATCAACACCTGACTTCGCATCATATAATCCCATTATTGAACCTACTCTCTCACACACTCCTCGTTCAACTACGTACCAAACTTCCATTAATCTTTCTCATTCTAACAATGCTAACGGCAAAGCTTTTCATCTCGTACCTCCTCTTTCCTATTCCTCCCCCAATCTAAATAAATCTCAAACTTCTTTATTCTCCTCACGAACTCCTTACTCGACCCCCCCTGTATCACCTCTCAATAATTTACACCCTTCCATCAAAATCATTTCCAGTAACATTTCCGATCAACTAATTCAACACTCCATTCCTGTCACTCATGCCCCAACCTATTTTAATTCTCCTTACTCTACCTCCCACGTAACACTTCCCAATAAGTTACATCCTTCATTTAAAATCATATCCAGTCACATCTCTGATCAACCGATTCAACACCCCGCTCCTGTCACACTTGCTCCAACCAATATTAATTCTTTATCAAGCACCCCTGTCATTTCCACTTCTATCTGCTCATCTACCTCGACTCCAACCAGCTCTGTCCGTCCACCACTTCCACGAAATCGTTTTCCTTCGCGCGATCGCTGTATAATCATATCAAACTTAAAGCTTTCCGAATCTGCTTCTCCACAATCTCGCCTCGATGATGATGTATCTGCTTTCAGGTCTATCCTAGCAACCATTCTTCCTGATGATAACCCATCACTCTTCAATAATATCGCTCCTATATCCTTTATTCGTTTAAACAAATCCACTAAATCAAATCATCTCAGTCCTCCACTCTTAAAAATCGTTTTCCGACATAGTTCACATGCCTCTTCGGTACTCTCCCAACGTTTTAAACTTCTAACCACTTCATCTACTTGCCGTATCTTTCCTGACCGCTCCCCTTCTGATATTGCCCAGCTCAATTTAGCTCGCATTGAAAAACATCGACGTGAAACAAACGGCGAGTCATCCTTATCTATACGTAAAATCAACGGAAATTTTCACGTTCTTCACACAAGGCCAAAAATTCGATGGCGTCCCATCTCTCCCCCTTGTCTTCTTCGCTAGTCGATCTCGCTCCTAAGCATACTTTTCGTCTTAGTCTATTCAATACTCGCTCCATTCTTCATAAAGCTGATATGCTTCTCGATATCTTCGATCAATTATCTATCGATATTCTCTGCATTACCGAATCCTGGCACACTGACTCCAACGATCTTGCTATTCGTCGTCTATGTCGCTCTGGTTGTTCTCTAGTTGAATCAGCTCGTCAAATTACATCTCATACATCTACTGCGTCTAACCATGGCGGTATTGTTGCCATTGCTCGTCACCCAATGTCTTTACGTAAAATCAACGTTAACATCCGTTACACCTCGTTCGAATTACTCATATGCAGATTATCAACGCCTTTCCCTCTGGAACTTGTGATTGTATACCGTCCAGGTTCAGTTGCCCCATCACGTATCTTCTTTAACGACCTTGCAGATCTAATGTCTCACTGTTCATTGTCTTATACTCCTTCTTTTGTTCTCGGTGACTTTAACATTCGTCTTGATCGCCCGTCTGACTCTGACTCTATCACTTTAACTAATCTTTTTTCTGATTTTAACTATAAATTACTTTCAACAAGCCCAACTCATATTCTCGGCGGTGCTCTCGACATCATTGCTGTTCCTAACTGCTTCAATGACTATACCTCCTTGTCAATTACTGATCCTGGTTTGTCCGATCATTTCCTTGTCACTCTTACTCTTACTCGTCCCCATCCTCCTTCTCCGCCTTTACCATTATCTACACCAAGTCGACCCTGGAAGCTTCTCGATATCCCTATTCTCTGCACAGCCTTACTCAATTCTTCACTCTTTTCACTTCCTCTTAACTATCTCTCTCCCGATGATCTCTGCATTCTGTTTGATTCTGAACTTACGTCGATCCTCAATAACCTTCTACCTAGTCGACTTCGACGTTCCCAGCGCTTGCGCCATGCTCCCTGGTTCGATTCTGACTGTAGTCTTTCTAAGCGTCGACTCCGTCACTCTTTTCGTATGTATAAACGCTTTCTTAAACGTTCACCCAACTCACACCCTCCAAATCTTCGTGATTCCTACTTTTCTCAACGCCGTTCACATCTCATTCTTATACGTACTAAACGTACTCTCTTTTGGCGAAATCAACTCGAGTCATCTTCCAACTCGAAATCTCATTGGAAAATCTTAAACTCAATTCTTTCACGATCATCTACCCCTTGTAATATAAATCCTGATGAATTTTCTTCTTATCTACAAACTAAGCTATCTAATTTACTTTCCCTACTACCCATAGCCCCCTTGTACCCACTCTTATCTTTAAATACTTCCCTCCCAGAACTATTCCACCTTCTTCCCGTTTCGTCTGATGAAGTTTCTTCGGTTCTGCTGTCATTACCTAATAAAACCTCTCCTTCTGACCCAATTCCCACTCACTTACTTAAAAATATCTGCACTTTTATCTTACCCTTCCTAACCACATTGTTCAACTCGTCCATCCGTAGCTGTACATTTCCTTCCATCTGGAAATGCGCCACTGTTCGTCCTATCATCAAAAAGCAATCTCTCGACTCTTCACTACCATCTTCGTACCGTCCAATCTCACTTCTCCCAACCCTCTCTAAACTCCTTGAGCGTCTCGTTCTTAAGCAAGTTAATACATATCTCTATTCCTCTAACTTATTTCCTCCCTTCCAAGCCGCTTTTCGCTCTAATTACTCTACCGAAATTGCATGTCTTAAAGTTTATAACGACTTACTCATATCGCGCGATCATAAATTATGTAGTGTCATAGTTTCTCTTGATCTATCGTCTGCTTTTGACATCGTCGATCACTCGATTCTTCTCCATCGCCTTCGTCATGATTATGGCTTCTCTTTACCCACTGTATCATGGTTTTCTTCATATCTATCAAACCGTACATTTCGCGTATACTCTAACTCTTCTCTCTCCCATCCTTCGTCCATTCCGTCCGGTGTTCCGCAAGGCTCCGTATTAGGCCCTATACTTTTCTCTCTTCTTCTTGGTGATTTGTCTTCGATTTCTCATAAATTTAACTTCCATGTTATGCAATATGCTGATGACATTCTCATCTATGCTCATGCACCTGTTTATCGTATTCGCGATCTTAGTGTTTCTGCTTCCGACTGCCTTGTCTCAATTTCCAATCATCTTTCTTCCCTTCGCCTTTCTCTGAATCCTGATAAATCCAAAATTATGTGGATCCTACCTCGACGCCTCGGCTTCGAACCTCCCTCCGTATTATTTAATTCTAAAATTCTTCCCATCGTTGATAATCTCGTTTTCCTAGGCTTCCATTTTGACAACCGACTTTCACTTAAACCTTTCGTTAGAGATAAAGTACGCTCATCTACCTTGATACTCCGCAACCTCCGTCAAGTTCGTAGATTGATCGATTTCCCTTCTTGTATGACTCTCATATCATCTCTCCTTTTTTCTAGACTCGATTATTGTCTTAGTCTATTTTCCAACTCACCTAAATCCACTCTTCTTCCCCTACAACGCATCGTCAACGCAGCTGTCCGAATTCTCCTCCGTCTTCGTCGTTTTGATCACACATCCTACCATCTTGCTTCTCTCGATTTGCCTACAATTTATTGTCGTGTTCAAATTCGTCTTCTTATCGTTGCTTTCCGCCTTGTAACTTTTCATACCCCTTCATTTCTCAACCTTCCTTTTCTTGATAATTCTCGTCCTGTTTACTGCTCCTTGCGTTCCTGTAATTCCCTTCTTTTACATGTCCCAAACTACTCTACCTCCTTTGGACTCCGCTCCTTCCTGGTGGCTGCTCCTCTATCGTGGAATCATCTGCCCATTCATATACGCCAATCAACTTCCCTGCAGTGCTTCAAACGACAAATCCGATCCCATCTGAACAATTTAACTGCTTGACTTTCTCATTTTTGTTTGTGGACTTGTAAGCGTACAGCTTGTACGCATTTGCCACATTAAATAAATTTGTATTATTATTATTATTATTATCATTGAAGTACAAAATAATCAAGGTTTTCAAGATGATTTAGTAAATAGCAAGGCATCGAAATTCGCTCAGCAGCGCTCATAAACAATAGCTAATAGAAATTAGTACTGCATGACTCCAAAACAACAAAAGCAAAGTTTGATTTTAGTTATACCTGTGAAACGCTCAGTCTCAATACCACTATTTAATTGCAAAGAAAATAACCATGCCTTGAAAATGTATCAGTTTCATAATGATAACCCTTAACCAACCATATCCGATAGTTCTTAGTTAGATCTATAATATATATATGACTGACGATCAAATCGCATTAATGTCACACCTGTGACAGTAGTCGTACTACAATTCTGCAAATTAATAAAATAATTAATTCTTCAACTTTATCAGTTCATCTTGAACAAACTCGTCAATGTTCACTAATATTTTCCAAAGTACCGTAATCAAAACCTGTTAATGGTCAATTTAGGTTAAATGTCGATGTTATACATGTTAGAACAATAGTCTCCACTGTCTTAGCACAATGATCCAACCTTATTTCTAAATAGCTATAAGGCTCGCAGCATTGCTTCGTTAGGGGAAGCGAGTTGAATCTTTTGGGAAACCCCATCTTTTAAAGGCAGCATTTTATGGAGGTTATTACGTTGAAATAATGTTAAGATACGCCGACAAACTTAAAGAATCGTTACATCGTATTTTAAAGGATCTGAATTTACAAGAGCGTTTTCTACTTAAGCAAGGACGATATGAGCTGTCATCTTTAGTCAGTTGAGAATAAACTGAAAATTTGGAATTTTTATGTGGTGAGACGACGAACTAGAATATTATAAACACAGTTAATATTCCAGTTATTACAAAATGCACAAAGTACTTCTATAAATGATTTTTGATTGATCTCGCCTCATTATTAATCACCTTGATAACTTAGCTACAAATTAATTAAAAAATCAAAATTATTCAATATAAATTTGTGCATCTGCTCGTCGAACTTTATCAGTAGTCTAACTCTTCATAATTTTATATTCTAATGCATGGAGCATTGTAAATAAAATTAATGATATAAAAATTCGCTTGAGTGAGATGAAACCAGATATATAGTTGTTATCACCGAATTATGGTTACATAATATGAATTGATATTAGTGAAATCTAATATGTTCCTGAATAAGCTATATATAGGTTTGATCGTAGTAAGGGTAAATGTGGATGCATACTTCTTTATGGCAAACAAAATAATATTTATGTCAAGGTTGTAGATACGTATTCTGTAAATTCAGTTGAACGCATGTGGAGTATCTTACAGGTTTCTAGCTATGTGCTTAAGGTAATATTCAGTTGATCAGCAAATATACGAATAAAAATAATATCATTGTATTTGGGAATTTTAATATACTCACATTTTACTGGGAATATATATAGTTTTCAACGCGAAAGTCACCTTGTGTGACCTAGCGACTATTCAATAGATAAATAAGCATCCATCAAATTATCGCCAGTCCCAATTTCAATCGATCTTCATTATCCCATACGAAACAATCTATAAAAGGCATGCCAGAGATCATCTCGAACAATGCCGTTTCTGGAAATCATGATAAAAGGTTAGATATACTGTGTGAAATCTGGTAATCCTGGATTCGTAGCCTAGCAGTCAAGAGCGCGAGCCAAGTACGAAGAGCGACAGTTCGAATCTCGGATAAGTCAAATTTCAAAAGGTGAAGAGTTGGTAGTCAGCCTTCTGACGAGCCCGAGGCTACCAACATGTGGCAAAAAGCAGGCGAAACGAAAACAGCTGTGGCAATAATGCCGTTAGTAGTCAGGGTGCATGGAATTGGATATCATGAAGGAAGGATTCTGTAGCTGGTTTTCAATGCGAAAGTCAACTCCTGTGACCTAGAAAAAACTATTCAATACATAAATAAGCATCCATCAAATGATCACTAGTCCCGATTTCAATCGATCTTCATGATCCTATACGAAACAATAAATAATAAGCATGCCAGATATCATCTCGGATAATGCAGTTTCTGGAGATCATGATGGAAGGTTTCATATACTGTGTGAAATCTGGTAATCCTGGATTCGTAGCATAGCAGTCAAGAGCGAAAGCCAAGTACGGAGAGCGACGATTCTGGGATAAGTGAATATCCCAGAATTCTGGGATGTCATCCCGGAATTCTGGGACGACGATTCTGGGATAAGTGAATATCCCAGAATTCTGGGATGAGCGACGATTCTGGGATAACAGCTCGATTCTCGGATAAGTCAAATTTCAAAAGGCGAAGAGTTGGTAGTCAGCCTTCTGACGAGCCCGGGGCTACCAACATGTGGCAAAAAGCGGGCGAAACGAAAACGGCTGTGGCAATGGTGCCGTTAGTAGTCAGGGTGTATGGAATTGGATATCATGAAGGAAGGATTCTGTAGCTGGTTTTCAATGCGAAAGTCACCTCATGTGATCTAGCAATAGGGAACGACATAGAACATACTTACAGAATTAAAGTAAACCAGTCTTGACGAAGAAATTATACGACGTTTCGCTTTTTATTAGCTTTATCAAATCTATAACAGAAACACAAAAACTTAAAACATGAATATAGCAAAGAAAGTAATAATTGTTCTATGTGATATCAATCCACATGTAAAAGTGGTGTTTGATAATAGTGTAATTGAAACAATCTTCTGTAATGTTATGAGTAACGATGCAATGTTTCACTATAGAATCTTGGGTCTTTTTACCCCTCAATATGTCTGATCTACGATTGTTCAATCGCTCACTCAGGAAGCGTCTAGACTTACCAATGTATTGCGCCGAGCATAGTGAACAACATCCTAGATATACGACATCCTTTGTACTGCATGTAACAGGGTGCTTAATTCTATAACTCAAACCTGTTACATTACTTGTAAAGCGATTTGTTTCTTCAATTTGTGCGCAACACTTGCATCTAGGGCGTTCAAACTTTTTGCATGAATTTGCAACTCCAACTTTTGTAGTCTCTTACGAGCTTTTAATGATATTCCCACCTAATTTGTTATTAGATTTGTAGACAAATTGTAAATTGGGAATATTAATGTTTTCAGATTTTGCCATGTTTTTAATTTTCAGATTAAGACTCCTTTCGACTGCCGTTAATGCTTGGTGGAATGGCATTACTATTCAAATTTGATTAATTTTGTCATTTTTAACTTGATGTAATTCATTCTGTAAATATGTTCTATGTCATTCCCTATTGGTACTGCTTAATATCTCTCGTTTAGTAAAACCTCTGTTTGCTAGTATACCTCTAAGCTTGTATAGATGTACTTCTCGACGTGCCGGTTCACTACAAACACGTATTATTCTACACGCTTCATTTTGTATAAGGGATTTTTTCGTGTAATTAGGATGAGCGCTTTGTGCATGAAGGTAATCGGGTATGGATGAGTTCTTGCGATACAATTCAGTTTGTACATTGTTATTTTCATCACGATAAACTGAAATATCGAGAAAGTTCGCGGGAACAGAAAATGATGTTGTAAATTTTAAAGAACCAAAGTTATTGACATGATCGATGAATCTATCCAAATTTTCTTTGCCGTGCTTCCATACTATAAATATATCGTCTATGTATCGCACAAATAATGACGGTTTTAGCTCAAACGCATTTATAGCAGCTGTTTCAAAATCATCCATAAATAAAATAGCATATACGGGTGCCAGATATGTACCCATATCTGTTCCAGCTGTTTGTCTATATCGATCACCATTAAATTTGAAATAGTTATTCTCAAGAATAAAGGCCAAGCTATCAAGAACACATTCTTTCTTTTTAAAACACCAATTATCCACCTCCATTGCTTTACGTACAGCCAATATACTGTTTGTAAGTAGTATTGATAAGTAGAGAGATTCTACATCCATAGTTATCATAATATCGCTCGGTTTTATTTCGGATTTAATCGTTTTAAGTTTATCCAAAAATTCTGACGAGCTTCTAATGTACGAATTTACTTTACTTGTTAAGGGTAATAGCAAATTGTGTAAAACTTTTGAAAGTTGTTGCGTAATTGTTCCAATGCAATTAACAATAGGACGTCCGACAACAGGTCTCGATTCTTTATGAATCTTAGGTAACATGTAGTATTTACCAATATTCCAACTAGTTGGAAACTAATTTATCTCTGTCGGTTACTTTGAGAAAACCTGTGCTCGTATGGCGACTAATAAGGTTACTTAATCTTTCGTTAAGTGAGCTAAGTGTATGAGCATATGCCACTTCATAGTTTGTTGTATTAAGTTGACGTAGTCCTTCCGAAATGTAATCTGCCTTTTCCCATACAACAGCGGAGTTGTTCTTATCTGCTTTCCGTATTACGACATTATCCATTTCTCGTAGCTCTCGTACCGCTTTGAATTGTGGTGTTGTCAAATTTCTTATTGTTCCTTGATTGGGTTTGATTTTGAGAAACTCGTTATAGCACCATGAACCAAAATAATTAGTCAACGATTTTCTTTTGATGTCGTCTTTAATATTTTTAAACGCATCAGACGACATTTGGCGCAATCCATTCATTAAGTCTATTCTCGAAAACTCACGAGGACACACGTTGTAGTTCAGACCTAAGTTCAAAACTGATTTTTGACTATCTGTCAAATCGACAGTTGACAGGTTTGTGAAACTATCTTGTGATTTTGTTTTGATATATATATGCTGCCTGGTGTTTATGCCTCTTATGAGGAAAACATATATATATATATATATATAGTAAACAATATTTCTTATATTATACTAAATGGTGTTGCTTGATAGACTGGACTTTGATTCACGACTTTCAGTCACCATGTCACTTCTAGACGACCACTTCAGC